>JAPDSC010108238.1:112668-132649 GCA_026290005.1 Latrodectus geometricus
TTTGTTTATTTAAGATTGCGTGTGAAACTAGTTTGTTGGCCCTTTCTATTTTTTGCGTAAGAAAGTTCTGGATCTGCAGCTTAAAGTGTATTTTGAACAACTACAAAATAATGAACCCACGAACTACTGAATGGTAAGCCTACTGTTACTGCCTGTTAACATTAACCATTTATTTGCCAAGATGGCAAACAAAGAGAGAAAGAAATTTAGAAGCCTGGTGTTTTTCTGTCCTTATAAATACTTTATTCATTTTTCATAAGAATTAATTTCGTAAGAAAATTCGCGCAATCTCAGTTTCAAATTTTAAATTATAAAACTTTAAGTGCATGCAATTGTTTTCCGTTTTTCAACCGAAACCGAAAATTCCATCTCTGTTCCAAGCGTTTCAAAAACAACGCTCTGTTCTATTATACCGAAGCAGAATTCATTTGTGCGCTAATTCTTTTCTCCCAAAACCATCAGGAATATTATAAACTATTTAGCCCAAAAGAAGCACGAACAATTATAGTGGAGAAGCAAGCAACGGAATCTGGAAGGTTTAACGAAGGAGAGAAAAAAAAGGGAAAAGGGGAAAAAATAATAATATTCCATTTAAGGTGGTGTGCGTGTACTAATGGGTAGGCAGGAGTTGGAAAAAGCAATTGTTTCTAGAAAAACGCTTCGGTTATAAAGACGATAAATCAAGAGGCCAGTAATTGTTGTTCCTTTCCTACTTTAATGCATTTAGTAGGAGGGAAAACATTTTTGGGCAAAGTTTCAGCTCCTGGAAGGGGGTAGGCGAAAAGGAGAAAAAATGTTTCTTGTTTTCTTATTTTTATATCTGTTATTTCGCCGTTTTAAAAGGCCCCTACGCTTGAATATTAATGATGCGCATTATGAAGGGGGAGGGAGAGGAGCATAGCTGAGGAGGAAAATTTCCGCGAAAACAAAAGCGCGCGAAAAAAATATAAGCAGCGGGAGAAATTGCGCTTGTTTTATGAGAGAGGCGTGGAGTCGGGTACGCAGTAAATTGAGCATTGAAAATTGCAAAAGGGGGAAAACACCACCTTTGCTGTGTTAGTTTTTTCGCGCCAGATAATTTTGAAATGTACTTTACGCGCCCATTTCGAACTTTCTTCAGTAGCGAAAACGTTATTTTCCAGCAAATGAAGTGACTCGGAGTGGAGTGCTTGATTATTATTATTCTAATTTATTTAAAAATTTTAACTTGCCTCTTGAATGCTAATGAGTGTATTAAATAAACCAGTTTTCTATCGTTAATGATTAAATTAATTCGTTTTTGCATCTTGTGGATTGCATTTTGCTATTTAACTTCTGTAGGAGGAAAATTTAATTTTTGAGTAACGTTGGGGATTGCTTTTAACGCCGTGAAACTCTAATTGCACCGAAGTAAAGTAATTTGTCTTCATTTCCTATAATAATGAAAAATCAAAAGTGTATTATATTCATAATTTAAATGCAACATCTGCAAGAATGCATTAACTCAATATATTACTTAACTAAGCATTTAAAGTGGTATTAATTATAATTAAGAAAATATGCGTTGAAAAGTTTAAAAATGAATTACAAATCCTGTTTTTAAAATTAATTAAAATATTTTTATTATTAAGTCTAGATTATTAATTTCAGTTTTGTTGAATGGGTTATTTCTTAATTTTGAAATATAAGTTATTGTATTCTGATATATTTTCCGCTATCTATTTCTATCGATTGAAACTTATAAGCACAGCCATTTTCCTCTTAATTTTGTATCACAGTTAAGTGATGAGGTTGTCGACTGGGCCTTATTTGTTCGTCACGCTAAATCATTGGAGAGACATTAGATCTTACAGAACCTTAACCTTACATTTGCCTTCTCAACAACTGTGAATTTGGTAACGAACTCACTATCTCACGATCATGAGAAGGTTATTTTTTTTTTATTTACTGTGACAACTTCAAAGTTGAAAAAAGTAAAATGTCTTTAAATAAAATCTTAATCAGATAGTAAAAAAATGTGGATACATGAATGGTTAATTCATTTGGATTCACACTTTGAACAACAACAATGTGGTTGTTCGACACACACAAAAAATGTGCAACGGTTCCAAACATTATAAAGGAGTTTTTAATCAAAATTAAATTTCTGAAAGTTTTTAATTTTAGGTATATTTTGTTGAGTAAAAAATCGCATGATTCTTAAAGCCAAAGTATTAGTTTGGGGAAAAAAAATCCATTATTTTTACGTGAACTTTTTGTAACTTCTTTCAGATTTGCTTTGTAAAAAGGTTTAAAACAGTTTTCATGTAGATTTTTAGGTCATGTGCGAAGCTACGACTGCTGACATGCTGTCAAGTTTGATAAATTTTGATATTTTATAGACATTCTCGACGATGTTGTATCCATGCGAGGTGCATCTTTAGCATCCAAATACACAAATGGAATCGACGAAACAAAAATTGTACGTAACTGGTTGTTACAGTCATATATAGGACGATAAACGCCTTTTATAATTTTAGCCACCTGGTTAGCATTTTCGCCATTATAAAAGAAAAACTAAAATGTATCGAATTTTGTGTTTGTTGTCTTCTATTTTTAAATTCTTGTACTCATAACTGAATTAATCAAACAAAACACCGCAAAAGAATATTTTAGTGTCAAATGTCACCTTTCCAATGGGCATAAATTTGAAATTGTTTGATAGATACCTCACGAGATAGCGATCACTAAAGACGTCTACCGAAAAAATAATGGATAACTTTTTCCCCAAACTAATATTTTGCAAGCAATTCTTTAATCTTTCCCTATCATGTCTTGAGTAATTCATAGTTCAGAGCCGAGGTAGCTGCTTGTTGGTTAGCTATTTGACCTTCAGTGAAACATTTCGATTACTACCTCAGATGTGGATGTTTGAGTGTATATCGAAAACTAATTTCAACATTATTTAATGTTTAAATTGGATTTTAAAGAAAAATTTCATGGAATGAAATCAAAGAATATTTCGGTTGCATTTCCTCTCATGTAAAAACAAATAACCATAGCTGTGATAAATGAAACCATTCATGGCATAGGTTGCTGGTATTGTGTTAAATTCTATCAGTGCTTGCTTGATCAGCCTAAGGTTAATCAGATGCAACAGTATACAAACTACAAAATAACAGTTTTGATAGAGTTATCAGATAGAAGCATCTAGTATACAGAGACATTGCAGCTGGACTACCTAAGGAATTTGAAAATAAAATAATTAAAAATAAAAAATTAACAGTTTGTATTTAAAACTGTCGGAATTATAATAATGGCCATCCAAAATACAACAACAAAAGATAAGGGATATCACCACAAAATTTATTTTGTAGATAATTCATTGCACAAAGTTCTTTAAATTATAGCCTAATATGAATGATGATAATGTAGCTGTCCTTGTTAATTATAATGCTGTCATATGCTTTATCATAGAACCAAAGAAGCTTTGGATGTATTCTTGGGGTATAGAGCATTAAATGTGGTTTCCAAATATAACCAAAGTTGATCTGTGGTGTAGCAAAATGTTATATATCCTAAATCAGTTGTGCCAGCATGGATCACACATTTTTAATTGACAGTGGATCAAAAAAACAAGCAGACCAAGGAAGTTATTGAAAATTGCATGCCACGTGTGATCACGCATCATCTTGCTGGAAGAGAGTTCCAACAATTAAAAGCTGTTCCATATAAAACAATGTTCCTTAGAGGGATTTAAAATAAAATTAAATATCACCGCAAATCTTGACACCGGAAGCCGAATTAGTTTGTTGATTCATAACCCAATCTTTCAGTATTCATCTCAAGATTCGAATACAGCCATTGTAGTTTTCCAGCAAGAAAGAAGGTACACCTATAAAGATAATGACTTTCCTTTCCATTGTCCATTTCTGTCATTCATCGCATCATTGACACCAAAATACCTGGGGTTTTGTGTAAGGCTAAATGAAGCAATGGATAACTTTCAACCGATATGACGTCGAATGGTACGAGCGCACACCAAATGATTGGTAGTAGGCTGAGTCTATAATGCTATGTTTTGTGGTATATCTGAGCAATCCCCACTGCCATATAAACAATATACCTATCATCACATGCATTGGTGCAACGAGGTTATTACGATCGATTCCAAGATTTCGCTTTTCCTTCCTGTATCTAGCGATTATAGATCCCCATTTACAGTTGCAAAGTTTCATCCAAGTCGATCACTGATTTTTGGAAAGAATAATCCCGCAATCCATATAGTATATTATTCTTCCTTGGTGGACATGAAATCTTACTCGATGTCTTCTAAGAGGCATAGATAAACAGATTACGGGAAAAAAGAAAACGCACAAAAATACAATTGTCTTATTTAAAATAGGAATTATTTAATATTAGCTTCGGGAAAAAGTAATCCATTATTTTTTCGGTAGACGTCTGTAGTGATCGATATCTCGTGAGGTGTCTATCAAACAATTTCAGATTTATGCTCGTTGGAAAGGTGACATTTGACACTAAAATATCCTCTTGCGGTTTTTTGTTTGATTAATTCAGTTACGTGTACAAGGTTTTAAAAATGGAAGACAACAAACAGAAAATTCGATACATTTTCGTTTTTCTCTTGTAACGGCGAAAAAGATAGCCGGGTGGCTAAAATTGTGAAAGGTGTTTATCGTCCTATATAAGACTGTAACAACCAATTACGTACGATTTTTGTTTCGTCGATTCCGTTCGGGTATTTTTTGATGTTAGAGATGCACCTCGCATGTAGATACAGCATCGTCGAAAATGTCTATAAAATATCAAAAATGATCGAAGTTAACCGCATGTCAGCAGTCGTAACGCGCAAGACCTAAAAATCTACATGAAAGCTGTTTTAAACCTTTTTACAAAGTGAATTCAAAAGAAGTTACATAAAGTTCACGTAAAAATAATGGATTTCTTTTTCCCCAACCTAATATAAAAAGCGATAGCTGGAGGCACTACAGCTTCCTGAAATGTGCGTATGCATTGCAATGTTAATGAATTATATTCCTCATGCCGCAAACGCAAGCTATAAAATTCACACGATTTGAATGCTTTCTTCAGTGTGTTGCATTTTGGATGGCCAGCACTGTGTAGTTGTAAACTAACCAAAAGGTGAATAAACTAAAGGAATTTATCTTTGAATCATTTTTATTTCATTCATTATACATTATCATATGACTTAATAATTCTTAAAGGATGAACAGCATACTGATTCATATGAAATTTGTTATTTCATAGCGATGTA
Source organism: Latrodectus geometricus (assembly GCA_026290005.1). Classification (NCBI taxonomy): domain Eukaryota; kingdom Metazoa; phylum Arthropoda; class Arachnida; order Araneae; family Theridiidae; genus Latrodectus; species Latrodectus geometricus. The sequence goes on from JAPDSC010108238.1 coordinate 117,923, forward strand.
TTTTATTTTGAATTGAGAATAATGGAAGAGTTTAATATTTCAAAACAATAATTTCATATGAGAACATTTGGCATATAATGTGACATTTGTATGTAAATTTCCAAGATCAATTGCCTTCAGTGATGATAATTACTGTTACGACCTTTCAATATATGGCACTTTAGTAAAACATTGAAAGTTATCAATGCTTTTATAATATTAATTTTTAATAAATGATATATTTTTATAGGAAAAGGCTAATTCCAGCATTGAACACTTTACTCAATAGTAACTAAAATTAAAAAAAAAATCGATTATGTTGGTGCGTTTAGATTCTTTAATTCTGCCATTCATGTTTTAACCAATTGATGTAACTCAAATTTCTGCCATAATTGTTTACTAATTATATTTCTATAGAATAAAAATCGCAAAACCTAAATTCTATAAAACTATAATTTTTTATTCATTACTAAAGGAAATTGTAATTCATTTCATTACTTTAGAAAAGTGTTGATAATTGTAATTGTTTGGATCAAGTATCGAATCCAATACTTTCCAAACACAACAATGAAGCTTTTCTCCGTCAGCCTGTTGAACCCTACAATATTTAAGCTTGTATCATAGTGTGTTATTACGCGTTGATTTATTGATTACGATACCAACATTTTTAATTTCTGTATCTCATTCAAGGATAGACCCTTCAAAAGATTGAAGTTCGTAAGCTTTTTCAACTCTAAAGTCCTTGGTTGATTCTGGAGAAATACTGCATAAATTCCTGGTTTCATGCACTCACTTTTATTTAACATTATTGTCATTCTGTCCTCGTTTAAAGTTTATCATAAAAAAAACTTTCAGAAAAAATACGTGTATTTCCCAGAAAAGGCACTTAACCTATAATATGTTTCAATCGACTTGATCATTTTTCTTCTATTTTAAAGCTATGATATCCGAAAGGGAGATCATATAGAGTTTAACATTTCATTTAAAAAAATTAGCATCATTTTTGTTCAAAAGATCATAGAAGGACTCCCAAACAACGGGGGAAAACTGAAGTAGATTTGTGTCTGGGAGGCAGTAAGTTCGATACCTAACTGAACTGAAAACAATCATAATGAAGTAGGTTATATATGTTAATATGTTCCGTAGAATCCATAGTCTCTCCGTTAGGGTAGTGTAGTATAGAGAGGAGATTAATGTGGCTCTTCAGATTATTTCCTCGTCATTTTCAAGATAACGTTAAAGTTCGTTGCGTTTAATGTTGTTTTGTTGTTGCTTACGACACTTTGGGAAGTCAAGCCCTCCGTCTGATACAGGGCAAATGAAGTAAAAAAGAGAATCTTTCATTTTTCAACAGAGCACATGCCCCTTCCCCCTACGAGGACGCAAGTATGACATTGTTTAATGGCTTCGGGTACCAAAAATGAAGGAATTAATTTTATTAAGTATATTATTTTAATAATATTATAATTTATTAATTTGCACATATATTGCCCATTTGTCTTAAAAAAAACCCACTTAATTGTTTTCTAAAGAAAATACATGTCTTAATTTAAATTACATTATTTAAATATAGTTTCAAATTTTATCCTTTGATGTTTAAACATTCAGCTTAAAATTCGAAAAACACTAATTCAAAATCAAATCAAGGCAATAAGAAAATTATAGTGATCATGAAAAATCTATTCTATTGCTACATTCTTTAATTTCCGTATAATATAAATATAAAGCTTTGTATTAAAATTTAGTTTATTGTGAGTTACATACAACCCAAACTATTATTAGTGCTCCAGTTTTGAATAAAAAGGTAAAAAAATCCAATAAAAATCGTGAGTTATTTTCTTATTACGTCATAACTGTTACTCTGCTAGGTGGATGTAATAATAATGATAATAAAAAAATAGCACTCGCGGAAAGCCTTCAAAACAAACACTTTTATGTCTTCCGATTTAGCATTAAAACGAGGTGATTTCGAGCGTAAATTTATATCAACGTGTGCCACATAACTTATTCCCCCACTCTTTGTGACGTCACTCGTCAGGCTCTCCCAGCTGTTGCCCTTTCAGCAGTTTTGTTTGACGTCGCCCTTCGATCATCTGAATTGGCGAGGGGGCGGTGGAGGCTCATAACGGCCGATTGCACTCCCACTGTCCACATGCTGCTGAGACCGTTGGGGACGTTCTGCACCCTCTCTAACGTGTGCTGCGATCCACTCACTGTGACTGAGTCGGGGGTGTGTTGCCACCCCAGCTGATGATAATTTTCGCAACAACTGTTGCTACTGGTAGAGTGGTAGGAATGCGCAGGTTGTGTGCTGCCTCACTGAATGCATTTCCCGGGGCTTTATTAATGGCCTACTGCATATAGGCTTCAATTAAGTCGAATTAAATATGCAATTGATGATGAATTCGTCGAATTCATATAATAATATAAAAATAAAATACAATAAAAAAGCTCTTAGGGTGGGTACATAATTGCTTTTGGGTGTCATAAAGAAGTACATTTTTTGATTTTTCAAAATGTGCCGATTGAAAGTGCAATTTGTGAAATATTTCTCAAGCAAATGAGAGGTTTTTCAACAAAATGGTAAGAGTTTAAGCTAAATTTTTGCACACAAGGTTAATTATATCAAGATAAATAATATTTAAAAATAGTTTTGAAACGACTATGAACTTCCACATCTATAAGAGAGGAATTGAACAAATGAATTTTGGAACTGTAGGTCAGAATGATAACCAGTTCACTGTTAACTTTGAAATACATAATAAAGTAGATATTAATAATATTGAGAACAATATTATGCTAAATTATACGGCAAAAGATTGCAAAATCAATTTTTAAATGTTCCATTCGAATTAATGAGATTCTGAGGAGTAAAAAAAATTCAGGATAGTTTTAAAGATATATATATATATATATATATACAAGGTAAACGCGAAAGATATCGCCGTTTTCATGCTGCCATTGAAGGAAGTGAGAATAAGTATGTGCAAATATATGACGTGGTTGAGACACTGGTCAGTCAAGAGTAGGAATATCAGACGTTGTAAAAGCAGGTTTACTGTCGTACATTCATCAACCGTTACTTGCATAGTAGAGAAGAGAAATGGACTTATCGAAGGAGTTCATTCGGTGTTGTTTGCTTTACAACTTCAAAGTGGGCTTATCAGCTGCTGCATCAAGTCGTTCTAGATATCTAACGTTTGGGGATAGTGAAGACTAAGCGAACGACAAGGTATTGGTTTCCCAAATTCAACTCAGAAAATTTGTCACTCTGCACCACGCAAGATTATACTTTGTGTCTGGTGGACTAGTCGTCAATCGGTTCACTATGAGCAGCTGCCATTCGGCCAAACGGTCACTGCCGACCTGTACCAATTGGAACGTGTGCAACAGGTATTGTAACGGAAGGAGCCAGTACTTGTTAATTTAAAAGATTTACTGTTCTTGGTCGATAACACGAAGCCACATGTTGTGTGGGTTTCCAGAAATATCAAGCAACAACTCGGTTGGGAGTCTTTGAGCCTTTCTTTTAATTCATCTTATCTTACAACTTGATAACCATACCTTCCATTTCAGTTTCGTGAAAAATTCTTTCCCAATGAATCAGACTTGTGCCAAGCACTTATTCAATGTATATATATATTGAATAAGTTAAGAAATAATTATAATTAATAGAAATTATTTCTTTATAAGAATCTGTTTTATTACTTCTTAAAATAGTATTTTGGAACCCCACGATTTTTTTTATTTATTTATATAATTGAACAGTCAATCATTAAAAAAAGTATGTAATTTAGAAGATGGCACAAAAAAAAAATCCAATTTTTGAAGCCTTAATAGCTACATTGCAATTGTTAAAGAGCTTATCACACATTTTGTTTTTATGTACAAAAATTAAATGTAATATGTTGGTGTTATATCTAATGAATACATACAATGAGTAATCAATTTGATTAATTAAATAGTATATTGATAATACTAATTCAAATGATTCACAGTTGGTAAAGCAGTATTTAACTTAGAATTTTCCTGTTGCAAAACACTGCTTGATTTTTTTTTTTTTTTTTTTTTTTTTGCACTTTAAGCATTTCTGGTAAATAAAGTTGTTTTTGCAATAAGCATTAATCATTCTGCGGTTTTCGAAACAGCTGCGATATAAACAAATTTATAAAAAAAATGAACAGAAATCAATCTTAGAATTTAATTTTTTACAAAACTAATCAAGTTAATAAACATCTATTTCATCCAAGATGATTCAATATATTAAAACTAAATATAATGACATAAAAACCTTATTATAAATAAAATATAACACAAACGTTCTTTAATTATATGAAATGTTAATAGCAATATTTGAAAAGGATAAAAATCGCATATAGTAATTGATTCATGTCTAAATAGGTATTTTTATCAATTCAAAACTTGTTTTGAAGATGGGCCTCTAGGATCTTTAAGGAAACACAAGATTTTCACTAAGAAGAAAAATCCTAAATTCTTTTTCCTGAACAGGGCGCGTTAGCTCAAACTAAAACGTTCTCCACTCAGAGGCGGGTTTTAAAGTGCCTAGCTTCTTAGAAAACGGGCAGAAACTCAATCTCTCTTACACTCCAGCGTGAGCTTCGGGGAAGAAGAGGCTTTAAAGGAGAGAGCAATCGTCTGCCGCACGTTATTCCTCAACCCCAGGGTCCTCGAGAACCTTTTCACACATTTCACAAACACTCAGTCTCCAAGATCCTTTTGAGGAAATAAGAAAGAAGAGACTTAAAATCGATTCGCTCTTCTGCTTCAAAAACTGCCTCCCTCCCTCCCCAACCTTCCAATCCCTCAATCAAATGCAAACTTCATGTTCCGTCCACCCTAAACCCCTCTGCCAGAGGAGGGGAGTACTCTCGTCGACTGCTTGCAGACGATATACTCCCACATCTCTCGCAGAATGCGCATGAATCAGTGATGGATTTGTCTCGATGAAAATATCGTCACTTTTCTGGTAAGGCGAAATTTTTCAGAGAATGATGAAATTTGGGAGGATATGAAGTAAAATTTTATTTCGCTGCTGTTTTAGTTATTTTTATAGATGGCAATTTCAATTTATAATAAATACAGTTTTTCTGTTAAAATTAAAGAAAACATGTGTAAAGGCTACTTTATTGAAATATTTTTTTAGATGGATTGTTGATAATTAGACTTCATGAACCTAGCGAAATTAGTGTAAAATTCTTGCATCTCATTACACCATTTAAAAATAATTATAATAATGAACACACACGTTATTACAATTTTAGCATAGCATCTAATATTAGGTACTTTAAATTAAATTATATAAATAAATTAAAATTTAAACTAAACGTATTTAAATATGTTTGATTTAAATAATAGAATAAAATTTCTTTGTTACATTTATATTTATTAAATATAAATATAACAGATACATTTAATATATAAAGGAATTATTAGAAAATGTTACACCACAAAGCTGAAATTTTAAGCTTATTATAAAATGTCATAACTTAGGTAGCTTTATTGCTTATTAACACTAAGGCTTATTTTACTTTCATAAGGTTTGCTTTATTTGCTAAATATTGGGTTGTTCTGAAAATTATTTCGTTTTATATGAAAATGAAATACGTATAGTGAATAAATATTTCATTGAATTGCATATTGTCAACTTTAGTCCAATATCTTTTAGTATCTTTCTAGTCTTAGCCTGATTTCATATTTATAAAATGGATGGTTTTCACTAGCAAAAAACTGATTAAAGTTGAAAAAACCAAATGACTTTGCGAACAACCCAATAGTATTACGAATTTTATAGATATATATTATTGGTACTGAAGTGCTTTATACATGATACATTTGTACTTTTATTTTATATAATGCTATAAAGTCTTAATTTTGAGTTCAAGAATATTTTTTGTTTTCATCTTTCATTCAGTCATATAAAATATGAATTCTAATGAATTATTTTGTTTATAATTAAGCGTATTTACTTATGAATATTAAGATATAGAAATATTCTATTTCCAACTGCACAGTTCTTTTGACGTCTTAAAAAATTCCATTTAAACTGAACTATAGTTTAGCAGATAAAATTTTGAGCTTATACCTCAGTATTTATAGCTGATAGAAACCTGTAGTATCAAAAAGAGGAATTAAAATAGAGCAACAACTTGAAATGCTATGCTGGTTGCTGAATGAAGATTATTTTGATCTCTCGTTTAACAGTTCTTGAGTTTGAGACCCACTTTGAGCATTTATGATTATAATGGTTCATAATCCACCTTAAACTGTAGATTGGGTTGGATTAATCTTAGCTTGCAAAAAGTAATCATTGAAATTCAATCTAAGTAAATCAGTCAAAATTGTCTCCCATTGTTTCTTTTTAAAGATATTTATATTAATTTGGTTACTATAACTTTTTTAATTATTTATTACTTTTATATCAAATTATAAATTTCTTAAAATTTAAAAAAGTTTTATTTTAAAAATTTTGAAAAATTTAATTTTTTAAAAGTTTAGATTATTTTGAAGTTTAATATTGAGAGAAAGAGATTTTTAAATAATCATAAAATCAAAATTTTTTATATTGATTATAAATAATTAATATTAATTGATATAATAAATAATTAATTAGTTATATTAATTAGAGTAAAAATAAATTATATATGATTATATTTTACTGTTAATATAATTAATTTTAAAGTCGAGATTGAAAGTTTTAAGTTCAATAAATTTTTTATAAAAGAAAATGTGAATTTTTATAATGTATATGTATATATAAATATATTTATATATATATTTGTAATTAATACATTAAACATAATAATATAGTATAAAAAGGAGTAATATTATAATTATAATAGAAATAATAAATTACATTTATGGCATTTTATTGTTTAATTTTTTTAGTTGTTTAATCTTTTATATTTATTAATAAAAATATTTTATTTAAATAATTTTAGAATTTAAATTACGAATTCATAAAAGTGTTTGGAATCAATGTAAAAATGTAATCACTAAGTGCATTGCATCTTTTGTTGCGATGCAATTTTCTGACTCGTTATTCCACCGAAATAAAATAATTGATAAAATTTATGACTCAAAACGTTAAGGGATACATGGAATAGGGAAAACGCGGTTGCTGCTAACGAGATGAGTCCAACCTTTTTGAGCTCAGGTTACAGATGGGACAACAGCTGTTGGGAGAAGGGCCTCCAATCTTGTTAGGCTTCGCTCGTGTCTCCCTCTTGTGCTCTACTGTAATCTGACAACTCTCACAATGACCATACCCAATCCTATCAAACGTTAGTCACGTACAGCGAAGGGCATTATGGGAGGGTGGTATAATGATCGCGTTATGAGGCGGCCCATAACACCTGTTGCCATGACGGAGCCGATATTATTGGTATTGTTCCAATCTCTTTAATAGGAAAGGGATTTTCATTTATGCGGCTGAATAATTGCTCTATTAAATTATAAAAATCGGATTTCTTTGAGGCTTCAGCGAAAATTTCAGCTCACTTATAATCTACGTCATTTTTGATGCATTATTGTAATATCATACATTTTTCTAGAATATTGATTCGATATTATGATCTTTTTGGAAAGTAATTGATAGCATTAGAGAATATTATTTGTAATTTATGAAAAAGGATTAACATACCATAACCAGTGAAGCACAATAATCTGGATAATCTTGGTTATGTAACTATTTCATTATGTAAAATGATATTAGAGAATCACTCAGAATAGGTTGAATAAACATAATAATCGATGATTATGCTCATTATGTTTTAGTGAAAAACACCATGCTTTTTGAAGTAGAGAATTAAAGCCTCGATTCCAAATATTAATTTAAAAACGATGTCGTTTTGAATCTATGCATCTATTTTGACTTATACATAAGAGGTTTCCGAGTTTTCTTACTTCAGAAGCTCATAATCTTTTAGGTACAACGAATGCTCGAATTGTTTATATATAATCTCGAATATGTTAGGCAGTGTTCTATCATTGTTAATACTGGATGGTAAGATAAAGTTTTTTAGGACAAAACTTTGATTGTAGTTTCTATTAAACACACACAGGAGATGAATCAAGTTTCAATTTTTTGTTGACCGAGAATTTTAAATGTTCCTTCCTTTTGTAGGTATGAGTAATAACTTTATTAAAAGGATAATCTCATATACAACCTTATTTCAATGAAAGAAAATCACAACAAGGACTCGATTTACACTCTCATATGCAGATATTTGAAGATATCTCACCTATATATGTAATTTAATTATTTTTATTTTTTAATTTACTGAAACAAAAGGCATTTTAAATTTCTTATATCAAATGATTTTTAATATTTTACAATATAGTTACAATTTAATATTTTGACCATTTATGAACATAAGGTATAAAAGTTCTCCAAATTTCTAATTTTCTTTTCAGAGTTACAGATTGAGTAAATGCTTTGATTCGAGACTAGGCATATAATTTTTAGAACGTGTATAGAAACGTGCTTTTTTTATAAACAGTGATTTTAGTAGTTTTTTTATAGCTGAAGAAAATGTATAGAAAAATTCCTAGTATTTTTTATTATTCTGGGTTCTATAATTAATAATATTTTAGTAATTCTGGGTCTTATTGTTTATTTGGTAACTAGGATTTCCTTAAAACAAGTTCAATTTCATCTGCTAAACTATCAATTAAGCTATTTTAAGACAAAATTGAAGTAAACTTTATTTTAAGACTGATAATAGAATATAGCAAAAGTAAAAGTACAAAGACGTACCTTAATAAATTGCATGTAAAATTATTAAGGTTAATTATAATTTATGATTTCATAACTTAAAATTAAATAATGAAAATCCATGTTTCATCAATAAATTTAAGTTTTTTTCAAATATTATTAAGTAGTAAGATATACACTTTATTTCAAAATAAAGCTTGAAATGTACAAAATGTTTCTATCAGTTTATATTATGTCTATTAGTTATAATTATTAGCATTTTAAGAGGTGGGAATATATTTATAATTCAAAAAGTTTCATGCATCAAGTTAATTTTTTGCTGTATTAACTTTATTAACCAAAAATTCTCTCATACTCTTATTTATTAAACTTTAAACATTAATTTCGAAGAAAATTTTCTAAAATCAAGGAGAAAGACTGGTGACATATTTTAACGCCGCTTGGTGGTGTCTTGTGCTCGAATTTGAAAAGAAACCACGAACTTTATTATTGATATCTCGCTTTTCGACATTGTTGTCAGCGCTCTTAGACGTCGATGTCAGGCTTCTTTCCATGGGGAAGGGGTAAGGAGTGCTCGTGAAGAGTGATAAACGAGGGACGTGCTGGCAAAAGCAGACAACGTTTTCCAGAATGTTTCAAAATTCTCCTCCACCCCCAACTGACAGAAGCAGAAGTGTAGAATATTGGAAATAAATGATCGAACCGGAATCTGTAGATGAAAGGTGGAGAAAGGATTGGATTCTGCGCCATAAGGACCCAGCGAATATGTGTGAGGAGAAAGGATTGAAAAACGTTGCGGTTTAGATTTGATGTTATTGTTCGACGACAATCGATTCAAGGTTAGGGTGTCGGAGACTGATTTATTGCAGATTCTTCGCAGGATTTTTAACTGGAAATTGAAGTGATATATATATATATATATATATATGTTTAGTAAATTAAAATTTCAACAAGTATAACAAAAAAGTAGTTAAAAAAAGCTACCAGAATTATGTAATTCATAAAAACCAAATATGGAAGAAGAATACACAAAGAAAATGTAGAAAGAAATACAAATATTCCCACTGTCGGCTTCATCAAGAGATATTTGTACTTGTGGCATACAGTATATTTTCTTGCAGATATATTAAGATAAATGCTTAAAATGTCATGACAATACTCTTGAGAGGATTACACTTGTTATCAATCTTAATTAATAATCTTACTTTTAATCATATTTTATCTAGAAGACGGGAATTCTGTACATTATCTTGTCTCCTTACAACATTAAGGCTGATATAACGCCGCTTCCTTTTGGGATTTGTAAAGTAAAAGAAAATGTGAGAATTGGAAGACACAAGGCGAGGTTCACAGTGCCATTGTTGATGTCTTTGTTCTTCCCACACTTTTCTTAAAATCGACGCCTGTCTTCATATTCTTCGGGTGAGACACGTTGATTAGTCTATTGACAAGGATTATAAAATCTTCAAATGCCACAAATTCAAATATAAATTATTGCACAGCAAATTTTGACAGACATTTTATATATTCCCTATATTGATTTAGCCTAGTAGTTCTGGCGTTCTTTTCAGCAGATTTGACTTCTACATTAAGGAGATACCTTTTTAGAGGAGGGATTCAGTTTTAAACAGTTGGTTCCGGTACAATTAATACTCGAAATTGAAATATAACCACATAGGAATTAATAAACCAAACTAGATGAAACAATTATTTTGGGAGAAAAATAATAGAGGAATGGTAAACCAACCGATCATTCCAGTTTAAAATGCTATAGAAATAAGTTTTGCCTGTCCAATTACTATTTCAATCTTATAATTGAATTATGCAAATAATTTCAGTAATATTTTAATGATTATATTAAGAATCTGTTGAAAATTTTAAGAGTATGCTACTATTTTTATTACACTTTAAAATTATATTTACACAAGAAAAAAAAATCAATTGTTAAGTCAATATTTTTGTTTATTTCTTTCATAAACACAAAAATACGAGGAGTAAATAAAGGATATTTGTTGATTATTTGAAATGCTAGAGCCAATCAATCGGCTGTTTTCACAATAGTAGAGTTGGCGTGAATAGATTAGATATTTCAATATTTTACAAATTATTTTCATTATTGAGATTCCAGTGATTTAACAATCAAAAAATAAATCATTAGACTTTTTATTTTTTACTATAATAAACATTTAAATTATAATAGAATATTCACTTATATTAATTATAATTAATATATAACTGACAATATGTTAATAATATGGCTAAAATAACTATCATTTCAATGATAATAAAATATTTACTATCGAAAATTCAATTACAATTGTAGTTTCAATAATAGGAAATTAATGATTCCTATTAATAATTAGAATTATTATTAATTAGAATTATTAATTACGATGTAAATCAATAATTCCTTAATAAGTATGTTGTTAATAAAATTATAATTATAATAGAGAAAATTCAATTACAAACTCTCTCAAAGATATATTGTTTTGATTTTCAAACTTTCTCACAGTTTTAATAATTTGAAAGAGATTTTTGCTCCTTATTTTTACAGATTCATACTTTGTCCATAAAACTTGTTCTATAATAGTATGTAAAATAAAACACATTTACGGATGAAATGCATGCTTTTATTAATGTGTTTTGTATTACTCATATATTAATAAAAATATACATGCATTAAAAATTGTAAATATGTAGTTCTTTTCTCTCTCTCTCAACCCGTAAGTTTCTATATATATATATACTTTCTATATCTTCCAATGGATATTTTTTATACTTAGATAATTTAGTTTGGCTTTGTTATCGTTCTGCAAATCCTTTTTACATATAAGAGATAATTCAGTTGAGCTGATAATTTTTTAAATGGTTTCCGAACCACTGGAAGCATCTGCAATTGAGGTGGGACTCAAGTGCACGACTTGTTGAATTGAACACCAGTTTGCTAAATGTTTAGATGGCTGCTTGATTCTTGAATTTACTGTGAAAGAACGATGCCGAACAGAATCGATGCCAATGAAAGAGAGCAAGAAAATAAAATATAATGTTACTCGTAATTATGCTACAGATAAAATTGAGGTTTTCCGAAATTAAGAAGAAATATTTTCTTGTAGAAAATGTGTGGAAATAAATAGAATGGTTAGTTTGTAGGAGGAAATCAACTTTGTCCGAAAACAGAAGTGAGTAGTCATACTAATTTTCTAGGTCATAATTTACTTCTAATTTTTTTTATTTGCCTCTTGATAACCTTGAATGGAGATTAAACAAGTACATTTTTAAGGATGTGGTTCATAAAAACTAGTTTCGGTGATCACTATAAAAAGCCTTGGCAATCCACAGGTCGATCGTGATTTCCTTACAGCCAGCACCTGAAGGTATTAAAATTTTAGACGCCACCAGAAAATAGTCATTCTGATAGGGACATAGATATTTAACTTCCATTGGACCCAAAGTTTATTTACTGACGTGATGCAAAAGTTTAGGAAAAGTGATCGGGGCAACTCAGATATTGAATTCATCACGCAATCATGATTTAAAATCACAATAAGTCCATGTGTTTCATAGGTAGTAACTAAGCTTACTTCTGAATTGTTCACACTATGGTATGACTCATTATTAAATACAATTTAAACAATAAGTTTCATTTGAATTAAATTGCGCGTGAAAAATTAACCATAGTGAAACAAATAAATAAATGAATCGATCATCAGAAAATTCCTTATTTATTTTTAAATTTGTAATGCAATAAAAATATTAGATTGGGGAAAAAGAAATCCATTATTTTTTCGTGAACTTTATGTAATTTCTTTTGGATTCGCTTTGTAAAAAGGTTTAAAACAGCTTTCTTGTAGATTTTTAGGTCTTGCGCGTTACGACTGATGACATGTGGTTAACTTCGATCGTTTTTGATATTTTATAGACATTTTCGACGATGCTGTATCCACATGCGAGGTGCATCTCTAACATCAAAAATACCCGAACGGAATTGACGAAACAAAAATTGTGCGTAACTGGTTGTTACAGTCATATATAGGACGATAAACACCTTTCACAATTTTAGCCACCCGGCTATCTTTTTCGCCGTTACAAGAGAAAAACGAAAATGTATCGAATTTTCTGTTTGTTGTCTTCCATTTTTAAAACCTTGTACTCGTAACTGAATTAATCAAACAAAAAACCCGCAAGAGGATATTTTAGTGTCAAATGTCACCTTTCCAACGAGCATAAATCTGAAATTGTTTGATAGATATCTCACGAGATAGCGATCACTACAGACGCCTACCGAAAAAAATAATGGATTATTTTTTCCCCAACCTAATATAAATCGAAAAGTAGCTGTTATTTTACCAATTTGTTATTACGATTTTAGCATCCTTTGTCATTTTATGGCTAAAGTTACGAATTTAACCGAAGTCTGTTCAAGTGTTATTACAAGTATATTTGTAATAACAGTTGAATTGTTACAAGCGAGACATTTGTTATTGCAAGGAAAAAATGGTAGTCTCAGTTCAACTCGGTTACACTATTTTGGGTTATGTTTAATTTGATCATAACTTGCTGATTCCTTCATATGGAATGGGGGATTTCTCGTGGAGCTATGTCGGGTGTGTAGAGGAGGTGGAGCACCCGACAATTGTCCTCGGGTTACAAGGGAAGGGAAAGAGCACTTGCACATGCATTTTCTTGGTAAAAGTGCTGGAAATGCAACATTCGGGATTTCCCAGCACGGCTCCTTTCATCTCTTACTGGCATCGATTGTAGCCGAAGGCGATCTTCGTTACTGGTCGTGAAATGAGGGGGAGTGTTCCGATCAATTACGAATAGGAAGAACTGCGCTGAAAAGTGGCAATGTTTACAAGGGGGAATTTTCTGTTCTGTTGGCAGGATATGTTGTCAAATATTGTCTTTTCTACATTTTAGGATAATCTTTCAACATTTTCGCAGCACCTTTCTTGAACTAGCTCCCAACTTAATCGCTAGTAAGAAATTAAATGTTATAAAAATAGATCTTAATTTGAGTAGAAAAATAAAGTATACTAATTAAACATTTTCATAAATCTAGGAAATAACATAGTTAATTAATATTCTTAACATCCAGGAAATGTTTTAATTATTATTGGTGATTTTAAAATTGCATAATTAGAAGAAATACGAATACATACCACTTAAATCAGATCTATAGTAGCTGAAAATTAAGCAATCTGATCTTTAATTTAACAGTGGATTGTTATAGAGTAATAAAATCAAATATTTTTATTGTATTGAAACTTTTATTTAACAGGTATGCATGATTTTTATAAATTAACAATACTAGCATGGTAAAAGAAATATTAATCAAATAACATTTTTTTTATAGGTATTTAGTTAGTTTACGGCTTTCTTTTTTTGCAGCTCATAAGTACAAAGTTTTTACACAAACACGTTTTTATCCAGTAAATATGCTATAGATATTCATTTTTGTTTGCTTGTTCTGTGTTGTTAAATTGTCCACACTGTGGCACCATATGTGATAAAAAACCCAATCGATTTGAAATTAATGATTTCTAAGTATTTATTAAATTGTGTGGCACATTTTTTATCTTTCAAGTATGAAGCAGCGGAGTTAACCCATAGTCATAAAACTTATGAGTGGCATGGTAGTTTGACGACAGTCAATGAATTCAAGAAAACTTCTTAGAAGCACTGTCTCTTTGACACTGGGTAGCTGAGAACATAACATCTGAATGCTGTGGCAATGCTTTTTAACATCTATTGGATTTTTACCTTTACTAAAGATTTTTGCTGGTAAAGGGTCACATTTATATGTCACATTTTTAGATTCTCGGAAAACTTTTCTTCACCTTTTGTTTAACAAATGTGTATGATTAAGGCAAAAGAGCATGATGAGCTAAATCTATTACTTGACTGGGATGATGAAGAATCTGGACAACTGGAAGTAGACTAGTAAATGAATCGATTTAATTCTTTTATATATATATATATATATATATATATATATATATATATATATATAT
>JAPDSC010108238.1:138016-149777 GCA_026290005.1 Latrodectus geometricus
TATATATATATATATATATATATATATATATATATATATATATATATTTTAGTATATCTATGTGTTTGCACAAGAATGAAAGAAACTTTTATTGATAATAAAGGAAAACTTTTGATAAGAAATTTGGTGAATGTAGATAATTTAATGAATAATAAGTCACTAACTTTTGTAAATATTTTTTTATGAAATGAAATGGAAATAAGAGAAAAGATATTGATTAAAAAATGTTTAAACACTTAAAGATAAATTTTTGTGGCACATTCTAATATGTCCATTTCAGGGAATATTAAAAGGAATGTTTAATTGATTCATTAGAGAAATATTAATAGAAATATGTGCAATAAGCAATATGCTTGAAAAAAGTTTTTTATCTTAATCATTGATGTTTCATTTTTACAAAAAGTTTTGACTTTTATGTGTCTATTTTTAAAAATAAATTTAGCAAAGATTTAGTTGATAAAGAAGGAAAAAAAATTTTTTACTGAAATGTATAAAATAAATAATATTTGTATGAAATTATTTTTTGCTCTCAAAGATGGGGTTTAATTACATATCTTGATTGTTTGTAACAATGTGGCTTATAAATTCAGGTTTTCTGTGAAAAATATGTATTATCTTGGGAGAGTTCTTTCAGGAAACTTATCTTCCTTTGTGCAAAATTTAAATTTCTCAGTCGAAACCTCAGAGAGAATATTTCCTTACTCTTTCGGTATCTATATCACGTAATTTGTCTCCCACATCGTACAGGACTTGAATACAATGTTTCTGATGGTTCTCCGCACTGTAAAGGGGTGCACCAGCGCTCGATGCACAATGTTCCGTGCGCCAGTTACTCATGAATGATTCAGAGAGCCGAAGGTTTTCGTGTCCGAGTCCAACGGCACGCGATTCAAGATTTCCCGCAGTGATCCATTATTTTTCCAGGTCTCCCATCTTCAATCTTCTGTAAAGGGGTATCCGAATCTCTTCTTCCCTCCCACAGCCACCCCCTCCTTGCGGTTCCGAATACAGGAAAATCGGTTTTGTCTTCATTTCTGCGGGAAAGAATTGGAAAGTCGTGTGCTGCTCTTCATTCAGAGATGACCTAGAAGCACACAGGGAAAGTAAATTTGAAAATGGTGTGCCGAGAAAGTATGACGTCATCTCGCTTATGTTTCGAAATGGTTACAACAGATTTTGGGATTTGTCTTAATACTATTGGAAAACGTAGTCTATTTATCTGATGTAATTCTTCAATAGTAAGCATTAAAAGTTGAATATGTATTGTCTTTACTTATTTTTAAAAGGAATTTAAATAAACTAACTCTTTAAAATAAATTCTTTTTCACATTGTTGACAAATAGACACATTTTTAAAAGGAGATTTTGTTTAAACAAATTTCACAATTAAAAAAATTTCTCAAATTATTCTTTTGAAAAAAATTTTGTTTTTTTCTCTGTATGAAAATTCTTTGGTTGTTTCTGTTTGATTACTTTTTCATATGAGAGATATTTCCATGAACATCTTCAAATTTATATGGATTCCAAATTCCTTTGCAAACAATCACATCCCAGGTCAAAATAAAATGCAAGAATAACTTATCTAAGACCATAGCGTTGTATAACAAGTATGTTGCCATTTTGAATGAATATAAAGAAAAACTCTTCTAAATATAATAGTTTTTATATTTACGAGTACGTACCCGGATGTATGCAAATATATTTTAAAATTTATATAAATAATAAGCTTTCATAAATATTTTACACCATATTTTTGTAAGAAATTTATGAAAGTATAGTACTCCTTAATAATAGAAAAATGCGCTTAGGTATCTTTTGAAAGAAAAAATCTTTTAAATGCAGCAATTTCTTATTATAAAAATATAAGCATACATTTTAGTCTGAAAGAAAAATTTTGCTTAAACTCAGTTTTAATTGAATATATTTTACTCATAATATTTTTATGTTAACAAAAGAATATCACAGATAACATACTTTTTAATCATTTTTTATAATCTTCTTTAAATATTCACATGACATTTTCCATTATTTAAAAAATAAACGCGTGTGATTGTTTTCTAAACGTAATATATATTTAAATGTTCAAATCTCATAAATTAACTCGCAAAATATTTGTATAAGATATTTTGAAACAATAAGAACTGAAATTTTCTATCAAAAAGAAAGAAAAGATTTAAAGCGTAACAAAATTTTATTAGAATTTTTAATTCTTTCTTTATCATGTAATAGAAATCCTGAAATCTTTTTATTTTTACATCAATTTTTTTTTATTTCAAATCGCTCATATGTTTTACCTAAGCACTCTAAGAATAATATAAAGTTCTGAATTTTCAATAAATAAAAGTTAAGTAAAAGATTCAGTCCTTAAAATAGCATATTAAATAAATAAACAGTAATAAAATTATAAAAAGCATTAAGAATTGGGAATAATAATTTATATAAAAAATAACTATTTTTTTCTTTTTCAGAGAAAGACAGAGAATTGAAAAGTATAATCTATATTACATTGTACTGTCATATTTATTAAGTTTTAATAGATTATTTGAAACATTATAAAATTTGAATTTGTAAGGGAAGACAAAACTATTAAATATTAAAAATTTTGACCAATTTGTTTAAAAATGTTGTGTAAATTACTGTATGAAATTAATAGTTGCGAAATGAAATTATTGTATTTGAAAATAGAGAAATAAAAAGAACAGCTGGCAAATAAAAATATCATAACATAAATTTATCAGTGTTAACTGTTTTCAATAATTAATTATTGAATTTCTCACTAAGATCTATTGACCACTCTAGCATGTAGTTAAAATCGAAAGTTCGGTTTTCTCTTCAAGCGTGGGTATTTGTTCTGATTTAAAATCATTTTAAAATTGTAAGTACTGATACAACAAAGCATTAGGTATAAAAGTTACCATCGTGTGATAAAAAAACCAAGCCATCAGCTTCATAGATTCAAAAGAGGTGACATCTTTCTGTTATAACTTATTTAAAATGAGATCCTACATCAACATGGGAATCAACTAAAAACTGTATGTCACTCTAAGGATAATTCTAATTTTTTATAAGGTTACTTTTCCTCCAGATCTTTTAACTTTTCCACAATAATTTTACGAATACTTTTTCTTCATATTTGAAATTGAACAAGATGTAAGACACTGAATTTTTTAAAATTTAAGTCACCTCTTCTAATTTGAATATACTAAATGTCTTGAAAGTGAGCATGAATACAAATGTTTCAAACCACTTTTTTTAACATGTGTTAAAAACATTTAGCTTAATATTTAGCACATAAAGCTAGGTGTTAAAATATTTCTAGGTAATACAGGAACGGGAAATAATTCAGTTTTCTTAGTCATATGCTACAATTATTTTGCTATGAAATTAATACTTATGGTTTCAATTGTTTTGGGTGTTTCCAAAATTTTTTTCTTTTACAAAACTGTTTTCAAACTTTAGATAATTTAAGAAGGGCACTTTTTTAAACGTAAAAAGATGAATATTTCATTTCATATAGATGCAGAAAAGTTTAAAAGCTATGTTTCCAGGAGTATACCTTAAAATAATCTATTTTGATATTCTAAGTAATTTTTCAAAAAATACATTTTACGATATTTATGGAAATACATTTTTACACTGAGTTATTTTTAAGTTTAACATTATTTCTCATCCGAAATTAATCTAAACTTACAACCATACAGGGTATTTATAAAATATGTGACAGATTTTGATGTTTCATAGTTTACGAAATAATGAAGATGCATACAAACCCTTAACTTTACACAGTATAAAGAACTATATTATTTACAACTAGTATACATAATATAGTTCCTTATACGGTGTAAAAGTTTCCGATGAAAATTTTCTTTTCCTCATTTACTTATCGTTTTTTTAAATCTCTTTTTATCTAGTTATTAATTTAAATCAATTTCTTTTCTCAGTTTGAATATTTTCTCTTTACTGTCTGTGTTGACCATTTAACAGAGATAGGTTACCCTACTTAGATTATTCTATATTATCATAAAATATTTGACCTATTTGTAAAACATTTATACAAATTTTTTTCTCAAATTTATTAGAAACTAGAGAAAAACTGCATCAGAAATTATAAATTTCTGATATTTGATTAATAAAATGTTTAGAGATAGTTCCATGCATTTTTTATTGGATTAAGTCTGAGAAATTTGGCTTGCTAGTACAACCAATGAGTATATTTATTTGTATAATAGACAACAATGATAGGCTTGTGAGAATTTCTTTATATGTTTTATTAGAATGAATTTAAGATTAACAGCTTATTTAAAAAGTAGATATTATTTATAATGGTTTCTTTTCTGCTGAGTTGCAAGAAATGGAATCAATTTACGCTTGGCAACAAATAAGTCAATGTGTAAACTTTAATCATAGTCTCTCAAGAAAGGAAACATTCCCTAATGAAATTCTTTTCTATCTCTAATTTCTGGCTAATGCAAAATTCATGGATTCTCTGGAAGTTAGAAATACGAATTGCTGTTACCTTGAAAAAAGTTACTGGATTTAAGTTGAAATACTTTACTCATGACGCTGTACACTGAAATTCAAACTTGCTTAATGGTCGAGAGAAGAATATAAAGTATATACAGATCTTCTCATATAGTATATACAGATTTTCACATCCGTGTAGGCCAACCATGTCTTGACTATGACTCAACAAAGTAGACCGCCTAAGAAAAGAAAGATTTGATAAAACATTTGAAGATTCATTCCAAGTAGAATTGAAGAGGAGAGATCATAAATATTGGATTAAGTTTCATGTGTGTTGGAAGGAGAAAAACTTTGAGAATTCCAAAACATCCACCTCGATAGTTAGGCATGCCGAAAGAAAATTGCATTGCTTTCTTGTTGTTCACCAATGGATGCAATTCAAATTGGTATTTATTGAACTCAACAGCTTTACTTTGACAAATGACTAGTTTTGACGCATTTCTTATTGTTTCTATGTTTACCGGTCAAAATGGTTGTCTCAAAAAACCAACCTAGAATCATCTCTTCAGAAAGACCCTAACATGACTGCTTCCCGTTGTTGAGTGTCTATTTTAGTCATCCCCAGCATTTTAAGCACTAGCCCGTTCTCTGTGCATTGGTAACCTTGACATGAATTGATATTGTAGTTCCAAAACATGAGACATTGTTGTTGTTGTTGTTAATGACACTTGGCAACGCCAAGCCCGCCCGTCACAGAAACTAGGCGAATGAAGCCAGAGAGGGAGCGTCTTCCGTTTTTTTTAATAGAGCACCTTCATACGAAGGTGGAAGTACTACTTTTGGCTCATAGATGGTAGCACCACCTGAATCTTCCAATTTAGAGATTGAAACCAGTGAAGACCCAAAGCCTGGCTCCAACCACTCCCAGAGGTATCAATTTGTAATGGGAACATGGAGGACATTGAGACCCGACGGATTTAACGTGCCCCAGTCACCAGTAGTGAACAAAACGGATCTTCGGCTAAGCCGGGATTCGAACTCACCACCGTTTGGTAATAAGAACGATTCCCTAACCAGCCAGGCCACCGTGGCACCAAAACACTGTAATTCCTTAAACATGGACGGAATATTTTAACATATTTTAATTTTTAAGACATTGGAACATCTACCATCTATTCCCTTCTGAAAACTTTTCTTATATAAAGGGCCATATTCTTGGGATGCATGATGATAAAGAAACTCTGCAAGGGCCTATTGAAAAGTACAAACACAACACCTACCCACCTTGCTTTCACCTATGACTGGAAGTGAACAAAGGGCATTCTACACCGAATAGCGTTGAACTACAATTAAATAAGAATCAATTCTACTATCACTGTCTTGATATTTTTTGACAGTAGATTCATAACTAATTTAATACCTGAGTTTTGAACTGTTATACTTCTTGGCGAAATATTGATTTTGAGTGGGTTGATTCGATATATCTTGTATGTCGCAAGTGGTATCATTATTCTAGGTCATATACATACTTTTACTATCAAGAAAATTAATTTCCAGAATAGATCCAGCTGTTTTATACATAAAAACATTGAACCTTTAAATAATAATTTCCCATATTTATTTTCCTAAATTTTATGATATAAATAAAATTCTTATTAATCTTTATAGAATCAAGGAATGCTTATATAATAAAAGAATGAAACAAGTATAAATCAAAATATATAAATTGTTTGCCGTTATATACAAATTTGCATATCCAGGATATGAAATTAATAAAGAAAGCAATTTAATAACGGCAATTCGTCTGAGAAATATCTGATTGGAAATGAAAAGACATTTAATTTTTCAAATGGGACTTAAATTAACAAATGGTAAGAGTTTAATTAGGTCTATTTTAATATATATAACTGTAACAAAAACAATGAGTAAAATTATAAAAAATTTCAAAAAAAAAAAAAAAAAAAAAAAAAAAAAAAAAAAAAAAAAAAAAAAGCAAAAAGAAGGGAAGAAAAGAACTTAAGTGTTATTGGATGTATTCACATTGACAATATTTTCTCGGAAAACAAGCAATGAAGTACATAAAAAATCACAATTAAATTATAATTTTTGTAGAAACACAAAACTAAAAGAAGCTTGTCATCCAATTAGGTTGATTTTCTCACGAACTACAAAAGTTTTCTCTTCCTTACCTCAACAGGTTTCCTAGTTGAAAAGAAAGTCAACTTTGAAACGACTAAGTTACAGAAAAGGATTTAAGTATCATATATTAAAAAATTAGACAAAACTATAAAACAAAAACGAAATTAAATTGAACAACTTACTTTAGAATTTACAAGATCATGTTCCATTGTAGGATGGTGTATCACCGAGGAAAATATATTTGTTTGGGCTTATCGTGATCTAGTAATTTGAGTAATCTGTTCCAAATAGAAAGTATTGAATTTGGACCTAGAAAACTTTTGAATAAGGGAAGATAGGTGTGTTTCTGATTTCTGAGGGCACAGGGCACATCTTATATGTTGGCTAAATTTATAGTATCTTAATGTGATGTGCTATAGTATATATATATATATATATATAACTAATTTAAACCCCAAAAAAATTAAAATTTTTATAAAACTAATTTTATGATAAGATTACTAGATTTTAATCATTGAGTTTACTGCTAAATACAGGATTAGTTAAATTGAATTAAAATCACTTAAGAGCTATGGCTTTAGTACTATCTTTAATTTCCACATAATTCTAAAGCAACACAGAATACATGTAGGTTATAACAAATTATTCTGCCTGTAGGATTAGGTACCAAGCATCTTCCCAAAACCCATAAATCTTTCATTAATCAAACTGGAAATCATTTTGAAGCTTCCCAAATTACTTTTCCTTTTCCCGCAAGTAAATCATAAAAGCGAAATCGAATAAATGATTCTTTTGAAAGTTCGAACTATTTCCCTTCCGGTTCCAACAAATGAAATGACGAGTAGGTTCCTCACCAGACATGCATCCCGAAGTAAAATGGAAGGGCCTGATGATTTAGAACCGTCATCTGGTTTCCTCTCTAACTCTCTTTCCCCATCCTTCAAACAATAGGCGTGAAAAGTCTTGCATTTCTCCAAAGATATATCTCTTAACAATAATGAATGTTTGAACAGTAATCACAGTTATCAATTACTGGAATGCGGGCTACTTTTCCCGCCCTCCTCCAGAGTAGTCCAGTTTTCCCGCCAGAATTGTTTTGGGAATATCTGTTTTTATTTTTCCCTCTGGTGAGGTAGTTTTTCCCCCATGGATCTCTATTCATATTGAAGCTTTTGACAGGGATTCTCCGTCATGGTTATGGATGGTAGGGAACTTCTTGATCAGAGAGTCCAACTTGATCAGCTTCGTGACCCTAAAGATGAAGAAAAAGAAAACAACATTTCTATGAGAGTGCCAGGTTTATTTTTAGCCAATTTTATATCCATTTTCCATGATAGTTCTGTATTAGTTTGATAACATTTTTTCTGAAAAAAAGCGAGGAATCTCAGATTTTATTTTAAGGTATATCTGTTATTTTCAAATTATTTTTAAGTTCATTTGTAATGGTGTTTAACTTTATAGCTTTATTAATAAGCAAAGAAAATTATTAACTTTCTGTTCTTGGATTTCGCACAAAAAAACTTTCAGGATTTTAGTTATGATTAAGATTGTGGTAACCTGAGAGGGAAGACGTCGTTTATGGGAGTGTTAGAAAACGTGTTTTGTTCTGTTAAAGTCTATCAAGCTGGAAAGATTTAGAAATTATGTAGTGTTAGTTATTAGAAGTTATGTAGATTCAAATATCTCTCAGTGTTGTGTGGAAAAGAATTTTACTCTTCAGATGTTAATCTCGTCACTTGGATCATGATTCAAAATTACGAGGCAGTAACTTGCACTTATTTTATATGTGAGATGCTTATTACTTGTTGAACAACAACTAAAATGGGAGTACTAATATAATTTGAGTAGTTCTTTTCTTGTAAATTGATAATAACTTTGAATTTATAATTAGTGTCTGAAGAATTCCTAAATATTCATTTGAACAAAACATTGCAAATATCATTTGAGTAATTAGTCTCTTATTTTTTCTTTCCTTTGTAAGTATTTTATGGATTAGAAGCAAGGAAGCATGTCTGTAGTCTTGGAGGAGATCCTAAATGTAACAAAAGATTTATGTTGTTCAAGAATTTGTGCTAAGCAATAGAAACAATCATATATGATTATTCAGATTAACACGAGTTTTCATAGAACATAAATTTAAATGTATAATTTCAAACAAAACCTTTTTTTATAAAACTTATAGTTTTTTTTTTAATATTTTAAAGCTATTAAATAGACTAGAAATTATAAATTTCCAATAAAATGAAACAAAATAACATTTAATTATTAGAAAAGTAATTTTTCCTCGAAGAGTTTGAATGGAACACATACTTAAAATGAAAATAAAAAATTATTCAGTGAAACTTGCAGAATAATATTTTTATTTTATATTTACTGATTATTTTCACTTAAATTTACATCATGTGATCGTATCTGCCAAATTCAAGAATGTAAACTAAAATGTTTCCTTACTTTTGATAAGTATTTCAGTTTAAAGTATGTTTTCGTCTTTATCATTGAATTACCTATTTGAGTTTATGTTATAATGAAGATAAGCAAGTGCATTCTTCTTGACCTTACTTATTGTATTACTGTTTGCACTTAGTGATCTATTTTAGGTCAACTAATGTATTTTTGCATTTATTGGCTTAAATAAAGTCAGTAAGGGCAAATATATTATACATTTTTGACACAAATGACTATTTAATTGAATTGCACATACTCGTTTTTGAAAGTATTAAATACATTAGAAATTATATACCTACAATAAATAAAACAAAATAACTTAACATTTTCTCTCTGAAAAGATAGTTAGGAACACCTTAATTTACGTGCTGTTTACAATAATTTTTTAATTTTTATCTTACATTTATTAAATTTCTACTATTTTTAGTTAGGAAGACTGGGATCTACATTAATATTCAACTGACACATTGTAAACTCTAAAGCACCGTTTAAGCTTTACTTAAAACATTCCTTACGTTTGATTTAAAACTCACTTACAGAAAGCATTACTTCAAATTTTTTTATTTAAGGTCCTCATTTTCTAGAGTTGCGATTTACTAACTATCACCTATTAAATGCTTTTACCGAAAGTTTCAATACGAAAATTTTGATGACACAATAATTATGAAGTCTGCTATTGAGGACTTGCACTTCAAATGTCTTTACTTCCATTACTACGGGATTCATCTTCATTAGGGAAGAAGCCGACAAAAGGTTATTTCTAGAAAAAACGAATTATACGCTAGTAACCAAAAATTAAGGAAAAATCACAAAAATAGCGATAACTCTCCCCAAAATAATACAATCTGAATGAAATTTGAATTTGTTGGTAAATAAAAGGAGCTGAACAATATGGCATTATGCAAAATAGTGGCGCTGCTGTCGGAATACGTCATTTGCCAGGAGCATAAAAATGAATGTCTCACAGCAAGGTGGCGTTTTTGACATTAGGAACCTGATATAGAGAAATTGTAACAATGAGCCCCAGTAATCATTTGACCAAAAAATTTCGATAAAGAGCTACTGAGGTACTAGAGGTAAAATAAAGTTAGATTGAAGTAACTAGATGATTGAATGTGAGTACGTCTGTGATAAATAGATTTTGGCAACAATCAAGGATTGTCACTCACTAACATGAGTGCCAATGATAGATATTTGTTATTATGCGTTCGAAGGAATAGAACCGCAAATCCGATTGAACTCAGATTGTTGGTGCATTCCTCACCGCAAGCTCCGGAAGGTTAGTATCCAGATCAACCATGTGCCGAAGGCTTCACGAACGTGGTCTTTATGTTAGGCGAACAGTCATTTGCGTCCCACTGACGTCACGTTTCCAGTGGGAACGTCAACATGTCCACTGTCAATGCAGGGCTGTTCTCTTTATGGATGAGTCCATGTTTAGCATCGAAACCAATTATAGGTGCACTTCCATTAAATAGAACGTGAAACTCGTTTTCATACATCAAATTTCTGTATAAGATATGCCTACAGATTTTTCAGAGTCTATGTTAGGAGTGATATCTCTTTGAGTGGATGCACAGACTTCCATGCTTTTTCCAGTGAAAATGCTAATGCTCACATCTGTACAGATGACATCCTAGATGCTTATGTGTGCCATTATCTGGGACAATAGGTGATGATTTCATGCTACAGGCTGATAATGCAAGTTCGCATTGGGCCCACATCAAAAATGTTTATCTTGAGCAAAAACAACTGAGGGCATGCTGTCGCCAGCTAAATCACCGGACCTTAACCTAATCGAACATGTTTGGTACACTCTATGACGACATGTATCTGCCCTTAACCCCTCTCTTATCCGTGCTTTCGAGTGCTTT
The DNA here is from genome assembly GCA_026290005.1 of Latrodectus geometricus. Taxonomy (NCBI): domain Eukaryota; kingdom Metazoa; phylum Arthropoda; class Arachnida; order Araneae; family Theridiidae; genus Latrodectus; species Latrodectus geometricus. The sequence continues at coordinate 148,938 of JAPDSC010108238.1, forward strand.
TGAAAAGCTATGTCTTGCACTTTCTACACAATTAATAGACCGTATATTGAGAGTATCACACATCGCTGCATGTGCTGCATTCCTTCTCGGGGGGATCATACACCCTATTAAAAATAGTTTTCTTATACAAAACTTACACTTCCTATTTTTTCACTGTACACATATGCTAATTTTTTAAACAACATAATTATCTGGTGATTTCTTTTTATGCTATTTTGTACCTTCTTGTGTGTTGTATAATGTGAATAGGTTTCTTTAAATTATACGAGTAACTTTTTACATTATCGTTATTTTTGTGTTTTCCCTTAATTTAAGATAACAAGGGTATATTGCAGATCATAGACTGCATATATTTTGCGTTCTTTCATCATCCTTTTTGTCGCAAGAGCTTATATAACCCTCTCAACTGTTTCAAACATGATAGAAGCTTCTTGTGACAATGATATTCCAAATATTAAAAGCTGGACTTTTTAAAAAATTGAATTAGTAACAGTAAATACTTAAAGTATTTGTTCAACACCTGTAAGAACTTCATTAATTATTTTAATTTCAACCTTTAGTTTTCTTATAATTTGTTAATTGTTGATAATTAAAAAACAAATTAGAATTCTTTTCATGGATTACATTTTGAATTACAGCTTTCCAGAATTTTTTAAATGATATTCAACAGCGACCATTATTAAATTTTAATAAAACTTGGTACCAATATTAACCGTTACTGCCTTGTATCAAACAGTTGATATTATTCTTTTCAGCTTTAAGCAATACAAGTGAGTTATTTTGTAGTATTTGTTACTATATATATATATATATATATATATATATATATATATATATATA
>JAPDSC010108238.1:151028-176215 GCA_026290005.1 Latrodectus geometricus
TATATATATATATATATATATATATATATATATATATATATATGTATGTTTAAAAGTCTGTTTAAAAGTTGATTGAAAGTTTCTGTATCAAAAAGAGTGTATTGAATAATTGAGCCACCATTTATACCATACGCACTAATGTTTCCAAATGTAATCCAAAGAATGATTTCAGAGGCATAGTTCGGGATCTTCGGACATTTATTGATCCATGAGTAGACATGTAGATTTTTAAAATGCTACACAAGATTTATGGAAGACTTATAATCACACAAATTTAATACATTTTGGCTCTTATCTTATGATGATATTTTATGGAGTCAAAATCGGGCTATTAACTTTTCCATTATACAAGCAATGTATTTTCAAATCATGAGAACCATGCGTTGATACATCATTAGGAAATAAATAATAACTGCATATAAAATAATAAAGCCATATTAATTATTGTAATTGCCATAGTAATTATAGATGTTGCATTTATAAATAATTTATATTCATTACACATGATCGAATACATTGTCTTAGTGAAAATAGACAATGTTATGTTTTGAATCTTTTGTTCAGCTGAAAAAATCCGTTACATACTGTCAGAAACCTCACTTGACTGGAATTGTAAGTATCAATTGTCTGGAAACACAGTCAAGGAACGAGATCGATACTTGATCTGTTTTTTTTTTTTTCGAAGTTGCAACACACCTGGGTAGAGGTGCTGCAAAACTGCTAACCAAATGTACATATTTCCATTCATGATAACTTTTAATAGGATCATTACCTTTACTTTCTGGACATGAAAGCGATGATTGCCCTTTTTAGTCTACCGTAAATAAGTAGTTTTGTAAGATTTATACATCACTATCAGGAAATGCATGGTATATATTAAAAAGATAAAGTTAGAAACATTGAAATTATTGAAGCTTTGAATGAGAGAATTTAACTGTTGTCTGCTTAAAGACAAGATCACTTTATTTTTTGATAATTTAAATTTGAAGATTTTTATTTTATATCAGTAGTTTATTGCACTAAGTTTCTAACTGTCCATTTCTGACAGCAGAAACTCCTCCCAGTCAACTTCCTCATAATTTTGAACATCGACCATATGATTAAAATTCAGAGAGGAATGTTGAGTTTAATCACATCCTGTAGCTCACCTGTTGAGGGTGGGTAATAGGGTGTTTTCATGATTTCTTCCTTTGTGATATTTGTATTCAGCTAACTAGATATTAAAAAATGCTTCCTGAAAGCAAGAAAAAAATCTCAGCATATTCAAATGTAATGATACTGATTTCAGATTATAGGGTGAAAGATATGATGTAATACAATAAAATGCATCCAATTTTAACAATAGAAAAATCACATTTTTTCTTTTCAGATGTACCAAAGAAAATTTCATTTCTATGTTAAAATACTTGCTGGTAAGCTTTCAATGAAATAAAGTCAAAGTGTTTTCCAATAATTATTTTTACAACTTTGGATATCAAAAAAATACTATCAAAATTACTCACTTATTTGGATATAAATAACACTACATTTAGAAAACTTTCACATTAAAGGTTACCTGACCACAAGTGTAACATGTGCTCAATGAATATATTATTGAGATTTAAAAATTAATGTCTTTGGCATAAGGTTTTCCTTATTCTTCCTTAGTCGGTTTTAATACAGTTTCCTAGTTTATTGCATTTTACAATTCCCGTTTTGATAAAGAAAATTGTGAAATTCAGATAAAAGTATGTATTTACTTTTTCGTACTGTCTTATACTACAGTACTAAATTCGCCTTTTGATGATGATTTTTAATATACCACTGAAGATGATACCTCAAAATATTGAATAAATTTTATTGAATAAAGTCGATAGCTGGACTGACATTTTTTTATAAGCCTTTATGCCGTATCAACAAAGAAATGTACATTTTAATAAGTCTAATACATACAGGTTCATTTCTAATAATGCCTTGGAATTCCAGATTGAATTTACTGATTACTAGATTCGAATTCATCATTTCTATCATTTAATCATGGTCATCTGTTAAAATCCATTACTGTCATAAAGTGTTCCTATCAGCTTGGGACGTTAAGTCCTGAAAATATTTAATGTGCATATGGAGAGTTTAATAGTACAATCAATATAAAATAAAATGAATTTATCAATAAATAGATAAGTTCACTAATTATATCAAATATATTGACGGAGAAGGAATTTTAAAATATTTCTTATTCATGATTTTCAATGGCGATGTTCCATACTTTTTAATCATGATAAACTGATGATGTTCATGAATGATCTGACATATTTCGCTTACCATCAATCAAGGAAATTAGAGCTCACAAATCTTTTGCGTGCGCAAATTCTTTTAAAGAATCAAATGATATCAAACTCAATCATTTTATCAATCAATTGATAAATTGATCTTCTATGATTAAATAAAATATATAAAAGAGATAGTATTGCAACCAGTTACGTTTCAATAAAACAAAACGACGATGTTTACATTAAAGGAGGTGGATACTTTTTTAAGATCAAACATCATGCAATAGTTTATTTTTGGTTTTTAATTGAAACCGTGCAATGTTTATCACTTTGTGAATCTTCTTTGACTGTATTCTGATTAATTAGTTTATCAATTTATAGCCACTTTTTACTCATTCTGATTAATTCAACCGGGTATACTGTCACAATGGAATTTAGAAGACAAACAAAAATTCACGTATAAGATGTGAATCAAACTCACGAACTGCTGAGCTGAAGGCTAAAATACCACCATTAAGCAGTCCAATCGGCCTTTTTTGCAGCAAAAGAATAGAAACTGTTTTTTTTTAAAGTAAAATTCTGACTATTTTTCCAATCCGACTATTTTGATTATTTGCGAACTCAAGGATGCAATTCCAATATATATATATATATATATATATATATATATATATATATTTATATAGTTATTTTTATCCTTATATATATATATATATATATATATATATATAAACTGTTATGGAAAATTGTTATCAAATTAAATTCTCATGAAAATAATTACTTACAATAGAATAATCAACTACAATCTTTAAATTTCTTTTATCCATAACATTAAAATATTAAAATTGTTAATTTGTATTATTTCTAAAATAAAATACCTATTCAATTGTACATAAATAATTTCTGACTTAAATTACTTGATTCAGTCCTCCATTGTTAACTGCAAAGAGATTTGTCACTACAAAATGTAAAGTGAAATTAACAATTAAGGAAGCTAACAAGAATACCATTCAGTTGACAGCATCGCGAGAGAACGAATTTGAAACATTTTACGAACAAATTTAGGAAAAAAACAATCCAAGGAGAGTTTCTTTTCATCCGGAGCATTGTTACCCGCTAAATTATTTACAAAACTCTCAGAGCTCCCTCTGAGTGCCTGGGGTATAGAACCTTTTAATTCGGGTCGGGAGTATTGCAACGTTCGTGAGTATATGCAAATAGCGTTCGGCTGGGATACTATGAATATGCAGTACTTTACCCGTTTTCCTTTAATATCCCTCACCACCCACCTCCCGCATCGGTTGGGGGAGGAGGGGAAAAGTAGAGGTAATGGTTGTGATTTGCATTAATTAGTTTTGGGGCGTTCGAAACTCCCTTTAATTACGCAAAATTAATTACATATTGAAATCCGAATTCCCTCGGTGGCAACAGCACCCCCTAAGAAGGATGGGAAGCCGGAGCCTTGATCGAAAGTACTACTGAATCATTCATTGGGAATTCTAACCCTTTGGATCCACAACAAATGCCGATCCCCAGATGGATGTGGGAGAGATTGGCTCTTTGGAGAGGGGGTTGTCGGTCTGACTCGAAATGTCATGAGAGTGAGAGAGACATTGCGGAGGGATCCGTCACTGATCACCAGCTGCTCCTTTGACTCCCATGACAGAGGAATGACTTTGACTTCTTTTCTTCTGCCAAAATAAGGGGAGGGCGACTACTCAATTTGTTTTGATCAGGTAATGTCGAACTCAGCCGACTGCGAAACTGATTAAGTGATTTTTTTGCGTTACCTTCGGAGATGAGCCTTATTACTGATTCAGTAGTTAATTATTGTTGTACCTAGGGAGAGTTGTGATGAGTTGTTTCGTCACACCAGGAAGATGTCGCTCGATGCTGAATTGGTTTTCTCCCTTCGTGAAGATATTTGACATTCTCTAGGGATCATGGTATTTTTATTCATGATTGAAAGGGTTTGGATCCAGCTTGAGACACTTCTCTATCCGTAATCCATGCAAATTTTTTAGTGTATTCATTATTTGTAACGAAAATCAAGAAAATATTATCAAATAATGTTATGATGCACAATATTTAAAATTAACATTTTTAATTTTTCAGTTCTAGTTTACTATGCGTATTGAAACATATAGTTTTAAATATATACATAAATGTGTCTTAGAGGAGTTTAATTAGACTTTTGAGAATATATCTATGTCTTTCAAGCTGTTGTGCAGTCTTATGAGAGGAGGCTTATTCCTAGTAGAATGATGTCTATTCTTATTTGAAAATGTGTATAATAAAAAGTAGAATCTCTAGAAAAATGGTCATGGTAATATATAGTTTAAGCTAGTATGCATAATAATTATGATGTTATGAATAATGATGAATATTTTTCAGAGAGATTGCCCGTGGCAAGTAAAATGATGTTTAGTTTCATGAAAGACTGAATATACCTAATTAAATTTTATATAGTCTTGTGAAAGAGTACCCATGTCTAATATAAAAGTATTTCATATTATTAGAGAATATCTATATCTAGTTGAATGAGAAAATATCTACATCTAATGCATCTAATGATATTATGGTGTATAATCTTGTTAAGGAATGACACTAGTTCAGTAGATTAGTGTATTGTTTTAAAAACGGACGCTGCTAGTAAAATGAGCCTACCAATGGCTGAGTGGTTAACGTTCCTGACTCCTGGGCTGATGGTCCCGGGCTTGAATTCCAACATGGATATGGACGTTTCCTCTCTCTCTCTCTCTTTGTGTATCTTTGTCTTTTCTTCTTGAGATGATGGATGAATATTGCCAGACCTTTAAACGGGTTTATGGTGGTGCGAACAGATGAAGTCAAACACCACATCAAATACGGTTCAGGTGGAAAATTGGAGCAGCGCCTTCCTTATTTACCATCCTTAATGGCACACGAAAACAACAACAACTAATAAAATGTTATACAAACTTAACTAATTTTTGTGAAAGATCATTTATGTCTAGTTGAACTTTGAAAAAGTATCTGTGTATCGTAGAAAATTATCGATCTATGTTGGGATTCAGGGGTTCTATAAAAATTAGCATCTTGTTATTCTTCCAAAAAATCATCTACAAATCATTTTTCTACATGGATTACTCCTTGAAAAAGAAGAAATTTAATGGAATTTTTTTTTAATTTCAAGTCGTGATCAAACTAGCTCTGAAAAGCAAAATGTGATCATAGATTGAAAAATATACAAAACCTTACAAAATATCAGAGTACATCCTAATCGTACAATTGGGAATAATTTAAATTCTCTAAAATAGAAAAATTGAAATAGTATCAGGGATTTCATTATCTGAGGAATTTTATTTTTTATCCTCCCTTTCTAACTACCATAACTTTTCATCGTCTTAACGGAAGCATTATTTCTTCATGTACTGGTCTCATCAACACAATGGTAATTTTTAATTTGAGTAAATTCACAATAGATAGCTTTTAGGATTGATAGCAATGATTTTATCAAACACAATTTATCATGAATACTTATTCATTTGAATTGGAATTTATAAATAACTTAAAGGAATGCATTTTATCACATTGCATACGTTGGTGTATTTTATGTTTGCTGTTCTTGATGAAATTTTAATAATATTTTAACTACTCATCAACATCTATAAAATGTGTACCATCAATATCTATTCTTCTATTTCATATTATAGTTAGTCTTTCATTTGAATCTTTGCTAAGTTTAATATTTGAATATATTATATACTTTGTCAATTGTTTATTCGTTAACCGATAATGTTTTTTTATTAATTTGTCTGGTTAAAAGTGTGATTTTTGTGAACTGTAACCATTTATTAAAAATTATCATTATCATATTACCAAGATCATTGAATAATTGAAACACAAGTTTTCTAGAAAGTTCTTATTAAAGTAAGATTGAAAGGTACAAATTTGCTGCATGACAACTAAATTTTTAAATATGAATTCATAATTACAGAAATTCTTGCCAGAAGAAATGGTACAAATTTATTTCATATTTTATATAGTTAATTTTTTAGAAAATAATATAGACCTCAAACTAGATGAAAGTGTATTATATTTCATTTGAAGAAAAATTTGATTGAAATATTTTAAATTTAAATATTATAGATTGAAATATTAGACTCAGCCTGAAGTTTAAAACTTTCGAGGAGAGAAAATTAAAAAAAAAATGCTCTGCAATTTCAATACTGATAATATCTCTAATATATATTTTGATTTTTTTTAAAGATAAGTTTATCAATGATAAATTTATTATCATAATCGCACTTAACCGATATTTGTCAAATGCTGATGACAAAATCAAACATTTCCAAAAATGAAAAATAAATAAATAAATAAATAAATATAAGACCTTAAAAAATATTATCAAAAAGGAAAAATTCAAGTTCATAAAAAATTTGTATACATTTTGCATTAGTTCCTTATATTCAATAGCAAAATAAAAATAAATAATTATATCTTTCAATTTTTTTCCCTCACAAATATTTAACTTTTCACTGTAGCTATTATTTATGCTTTTGCTTACATGTAACTAACATGTTTGGACCAGGGAGACTACACATTTGATATTCATAGCTATTTTTTTCATAAATATTTTCTTTTCTTCACTGTGTCTGTAAGTTTATAGTGTGCATGTCGGAAAGAGTAATGCGAATAATGCAGTTAGGCCCTAAAATACCAAAAAAAAATTTATTAGCTGGGCAGGAAAGATCCTCAATCAGATCATACTCTGTGATTGATGATAAGAGAATGTATACCAGGGTCTTACATGCTGCTTCCTTGCCTCCTTTCATTCATGATTAATAGCAAGCGAGTGGCAACAGTGAATGCTTGTCAATCTTTCAATGATGGTACTTTGATGAAGTTTATATTGCTTTATATGGATTTCAGTGACAACTTTTAATGCATTAAGGTATTAAATAGAGGATTGACATGCATGCATTTCCTGATTGACGTATAAGTTTTTCCTGTCTTTAACTTTATATCTGTTGATTATGAAATGAATTATAATGAAATTGTGAGACGTAAATATAAAATTCAAATTATAAGAATAATTAAGAAAATAATCAAATATATTGAAGAAAAAATAATTATTATTAATTTATGATTGTTTCCGTGCAGGTGTAAATTTATCAAATTTGACTCGAAGGAATAAAATTAAAAAGTTTTTTACAATATATTTTTTGTTCACAAATGTTGTTATCACATTGGAATAACAATTGTTAAATCATTGTAATAAAAATTGTTATCACACTGTGATAACAACTGTTGCAAACAAATTGCTGTTATCACAGTGCTAGATTTTGATTGAGATTTGGATTACAACACGTTACAGCTTTTATATGATAGAATCGACTCAAATAATAATTTTAAATACTGAAAATGAGTATCATTAAAAAATCGTATTATATAAATCATTGAGAAAAAAATAGTCCCTAAAATATAAATATTTTGTTTATGCATTGATTAATGAAAATATTCTATTGAAAAGCAAAATGTTATTCTAAAAATTAGTTTTTTCGTTAAAGTTACATTCAATAAAGACATTTAGTATTAAATACCACAATAGAACTCTCATAATTCATTGTAACATTAAAAATAAAAATAAATGTTTTTCTTAAAATTTTTCAAGCATTTCTTAAGTGAAGAATTCAATGTATTTTAGAACAATTTAAGACATTTTTCTATCAGATTATACCTACTTTTCACACTAAAAACTTTATTTCTTTTGAAATCAACTTAATTAATTAAAAGCAAAATAAAAATATTGTTGAAAATCATAATAAATATCAATAAGTGATCATATATCAATATTGTCCCTGAAACTATGCAAAAGGTTTGTTTATTACTATACGTAAGTATGACATCATGCTTCCAATGGTATATGAAAATAAAATATTATTGACATCATTCAATAAAGTTAATTTTTTTTACTCAATGAAAATATGTGATAATACTTTGAAATATGAAAAGATAATATTTAAAAGAAAATATTGAAGTTAGAAATAACAGACATTCGAGATTGTATATCATATTAAAAGTCACATAACTAATTTTTACATATAGAATCGTATTAGAAAACAACACTTAAATGTGTGATGCACTGCCGTTCAAATTAGTAGCTAAAAGTTATCCAATCAAATGGTATCTACATTTGCACAAAATATGAAATAAATTAATGCGTAACACTCAACATTAAATTTTTAGGTATAATTTCATGAAAGCAACAGAGTTTATTTATACAAAAAGCTTTTAAATCTGAATTTTAATGTGAATTGTTGGTGTTCCATCATATTAACCAAAATGAAATTAAAGGTGATTATTACTAAAATAAAAGCACAAGAAATATTGATGAAATTTATGATGCTCTGATTAACTTTAGAAAGGTAGTTATTGTACAAAACTAAAGAATGAAAATAAAAAAAATTAAAAAAATAAATATCAATTCTGATTATTGTAGAATAAAGAATCAAAAGCTCATGCTGCAAAATTTATTTTTCAATAGTGTAAAAGTAAAAATTCTTAAGCAACTAGAAAGATTAATATAAAGAATAAAAATTGTGCATAAGGTTACAAATTTCTTAATATATAATTGTTTCTCATCATACAATGTAAGATAATAAAAAATAATATTTTGTTATCTGTTGTACACACAATGGTTATTATTTCCTTCAGAAAAAACTACATGTATTGAAAAGTAGATTTTATTCATAATAGTTCTTCCATTAAAATTTTAAGCAACTAACTCAAATAAAATGAATAAAAATAAAAACTGTAAATAATAATAATAATAATAATAATTATATGTCCACTTTTGATTATGTAGATGTCAGACATCGTAAGAAATAGTACTAAAATATATTAATTAGAGAATTGTAACTATAAAATTTTGGAAACATTGAAAAGATTACATTGGAGAAACTATAAAAAACGTTTAAAAAACCAATTGCTTCTGTAAATTTATTGTAAATATTAGTGGTTTTAGTTGATTACATTAAATACAGGTATTGTATAAACAAATTAAAAGATACCTTAAAAAAATAAATCTTATCTTTTTCGATAGCATAAAAATTATGCATTTGAGACTATTGGGTTAAAATGGGTTAGTTAGCAACTGTTACAGTAAAATTCTTTTGAACTGTTATAAAAAGATCAAAAGTATAAATAAATCAGACTATGTGTCAAATTTTATAACAACATATTTTTATGTACTTTATGAAATTTATTGTAAGACAGTATAAATTTAAGCAATTTGATGAATGGTTTGATTAAATTGATTTTTTAATTATTGATATTTTTAAGTAAACACAAGAATATGGATAAAAAAAAATAAGGTTAATAACTCCCAAATTTTTAATGTATGTAAAATCGGAATAACTGTAAATTCAAAATATCGCTGAAATCAAATATTTTTTGTAAAACTCAACCAAAGATGCCTCCAAAAGCAAAAATTACTTTTCAATAATTTATCATTCTTAGTTAGTAAAATACAATATATTGTTCAAATAAATACATGAAATAGCAATATTTAAATAAACTTTAATCATGTAATAATAAGTTTTTCATGAACTACAGAGATACTTTTAATCATCAATAAGTTATGGAATTGAACTTTATTTAAAAGATTTGTATGAGAAAGAGAGAGAAATATTGTAATTCAAACTGATCTTTCATAAAAATATGAATTAAATTTAAAACGAAACTCTTTACATAGATTAAATAAGAAAAGAGTAAACTATTTAACATTAATATTGTTATGACTGACAAATTTATAAATTTATTTTATTTTCTTAAGCTAAAATCTTTTGTATTTAAAATTAAAACAAGTCCAAAAAGTGCAATGAAGTACACCTGCAGCATACATGATTTGTTATTTATTTTATTAAGTAATGTTTTCCTATTATCCTTAAAATGACTACAAATCTCAAAAGTACAATAAAATTTCATTGTGTTCATTTCAAATAATTTATAACGCTTAAAAATAATTACAAAGGAAAGAAGAAGAATGGAATTTCAAACGTAGCATAATTTATTACTTTAATTTTAAAATGATAATGTTTTCTATTGTCTTTAAAATGAATACAGATCTAAAAGGGAACAACTCACTTTTACATATTGTATAATCTATTAAGAGAAGTTTGTATAGCTTTTATCCCCCAAGAATAACTATTTCATAGTATTTGTAAGAGAAATCCAAAATATGCAATGGCATTTTACACATTGCACAAGCGTTTTATTAAAATTATATTCTTTTACAAAACAATCGAATTACAATGGGAATCCAACAAGCTTTTAAATAAATTGCTTCATAGCACATTCAACCAAATTGCATCAATTATTTTATGATACATTCAAGCAAATTACATGCGTTGTTGAAAGGAAAGAAATGACAATTTCAATATTCGGCGGCTATATCCCTTTTTACGACTGTGTAAAATTAATGAAGTTATTTGAATTCATTCGGTTGCCTCGGTGTTTCCATTCCATTGTTGTTAAACTATACAAAAGCTGTCACATTTTCTAAAGCGCTATTTATTCTACAGAAAAATAAATCGATGGCTTTAACTCGTCAACGCGGAAATATATTTAACGCACGGACGTAAAAATAGACAACATAAATAAAGTGCAACACTCCCCCATCGACCCGTTCCACAGCAAACACACGCAACAGGTAGCTCGGCTGTCCGAGACTTTTCCCGTCGCTGTCTACTGAGTGAGTCATCATCTCGCAACTCCCCCGCACCGCACTCCACCTCCTCTTTTGTCAAAACAACCTTCGCAAAGTTTGTATCACTTTTAGTTCGCTAATTACAAAATGGAATTCCGTCCACCCCACCCTACCCTGCCGACGACCCCTTGTCTTTTATTCGATCGTCTGCCGATATATCGGTCTTCTATTCTGGAACTTCAGGGAGTGGTAGGGGTATTGATCGCATGTCCCTAGCTGCTGCTGTAGCCCCAATCGTTTGCACGGTTCGGGGCACTTTATCGATACGATCAGTAATCACTATATCGATTACTGTTTGAGTACAGGTGACTCTTGTACAGGAGTAGTTTCTTAGTTTTCCAGCTAGCTTGCTTCCCTTTGCATCGAAAAGCTATTGTACTTTCTCGGAATGGAGGCAGTTTTTTTTTTCGGGAGGAGGCGCCGATAATTCGATAACACTTTCAGACCATTGGATGTGGCTGCAGAGAACGATTAATGACTGCCATTGTTCTCTACCAAGAATAAATGTCGGGGAAAACAAAGGTTGTAGATATTCAACAGAGCAAAATACTAAAATGTTTGAAAAGTAAAAAAAGTAACTATTTTTCACATGTTAAATTTCTGTGAGGAAGTTTAGTGAAAAACAATTATGATTCAATCAAGCTGTAGTGAAAAAGACCGTCACACAAATTTTAATGAATATTCCATCAAGACAAAAGCATTGGCTTTAAACAAAAAATTACGAATAAGACTCTTTATGTTTAACTAGAAATGTGAATTTCTAGTTCAAATAACATATTTCAGCAATCAAGATTCCACTATTAACCAAAATCTCTATCTCAAATTTAAAATGTCCTTATTATTCTGATCTGCTCATTCAAAAATACAATTACTTGTATTACTCCAAAGTTCTAGAGGAAAATTAAAAACTTTTAATTTCAAATTTATTAATTTTAAAAACTTTTAAGTTTAAGTTTAATAATAAAGAATTTTATTCTGATTTCTTCATTACTTCTAAGTGTTAACTCAAGATTCATGATTTCATATGATTTTACTTCCATTATTATACCTAAAGCAAATAAAGCAGTGGTCTATTCAGTAAAACAATGAAACGTATGTAGCAAGTCTTTGAGTTTAGTCAGAGAAAAATTAGTTTAGTTTTGAAATGTTGGTTCTTCAAATTTTAATATGTAATATGTCCAGTATTACTTTTAGGAAATCTATTAATGCATTCATAATTATTTTTTCAGATATTCATCATTTTTTATTTAGTGCATTTTAAATTATAGCTGAATACAAATGTTTTATGATTATGGATAAATTACGGAGATTTGAGTGCTGTCAGCATTGTCAAAAAAAATTCTTTTTTTTTTTTCCTACCATGTAAAAATCAATCGTTCAAAACAAGAAAAAAACAAAAACAATCTGCCCCTTTCCAAGAAGAATGTTCCTCTAAAGTTTACTTATTCAATGATCCTAAATAACAAAAAAATTAAAAAGAATAATAATACATTTTTTAAGGGAATTTATTTATTGATCATGGAAAGCAAAAAATAGCAAATCCCCTTAACGGGAAGAATATTTTTTTTAAATAAATTTATTGATCACATGAGGCAAAAAGTAATAAATTTACTTTAAAAGAAGAATGTTCCTTGAAAATAAATTTACTCAAATTCCTGTACAGTGAAACTATTAATTAACACTGTTATAAAAAAAAAAGAGTAAGATCACTTTATAAGAAGAATGTGCATAATGATATATTATACAGGAAAATATTCCAAGAGGCAAATAAAGTAGACTACGTAGAAAGTTTTTCTTATAACTAGAAATATTTTTCTCCATTGAACTAAAATTATTTATGTTTAAAAATAATTTTAGTTAGAGTTTAGGGTTATTAAAATTAAAACAAGATTAGAATTGCCTATGGTATCATTTAAATCTTTACACAAATCATTAATTATTAAAAATGCAATAAAATTAATATTTTTCATTCATATATAAAAGTAGACAACAGACTGAATAATCTAGGTTGTTACTTTTTTATTTTCTAAGCAAATATGTGGATTTTACATCAATAGTGTCTTGAATATAGTAAAAAAACGCATAAAGATAAAATCGGGTATCGTCAATGTACATATTTCCAAACCGTATTTTCCATTTATTTATGTCAAATACATGCAGTTACAGTTAGTGTGCCTATAAAATATTTTTAGTTAAGATCACTATTTCAATATTAATAATTTATCTATACTTCATGTTCACAGTAAGGAGTCCAACTAGTAATTAAATACCAGGCTTTCATCATGGTATGAGTTATATTTCATACGATAATATTTGCATACACATTTAAATTGGGAAATATGTTTTATACATTCACAATATGAAAACTTTGACATAAATTACATTGAAGATGTTGAATGTGGCATAACATTTTTATGACAAAAATAAACAAACAAGGATAAATAAATCATACCACAACAAACAATATAAGCTGCCAAAAATCGAGTAACTGTTCTTAGGATAAAATCTATTATATGTTCATCATTATTATATGTTACATCATTATATTATGCGTTCAAATTTTGCAATTTTTTAGCAAATTATTGTTTTTAAATTTCTAACCTAAAACAAACCTTTATCATTGCTCACAAATTTTGCATAATGATTTAAATTATTGTCATTCACATTTTCGGTTTCTTGCTTCTACTAGCTGATGTCATTGAACCTAGCAATTTCAATCTAAATGGATTTGTATCAAGTGAAGTACAAAAAAAATTTCAGGTAACAAGGATTTTTAATAGCAGGATGCTGATTTTAGGGTTATCATAATAGAATTTTTGACAATATTTAATTCTTTACCGATCGCTTGAACAAATTACTTGAATAAAATGTAAAAAGCAATTAAAATTACAGAAATATAAATAAAAAATTTAACCCGTAGTTTTACTCTAAAGGCTTCCAATCAAATTGGTAGAACTCTGCTAAAGTTAGGTACAGAGAAATTCGCTGGTGTCCTTGTTCACATCCCAAAGTATAACAGCGATATTTTATGGTTATCTATGACAAAAAGGTAAATTTTGAATAAAAAATAATTACGGAAATTATATTTTTGCTTTAATTACGTTATTTTAAATCACCAGATAAAGTCAAGTTAATCCTAATATGTAAATGTAACTATAGATTAAAAAATAAATCAGCTAACAAAATTTTGTTTCACTTTTAATTAAATTGAAAGAAATAAACTCATTTCTAATAGATGGTACATATAAAGTATGTGACATTATTTAATTTATAATTCCTAGAATAATTTATTTATAGCCAAATTTTTTTAAAATTTATTTTGTAGTAGCACATTTTCATAGATAATTTATTTCCTCTTTGAATAGTTTTTCTTGTTAGATATGATCTGAAAGTAGTATTTGTTAGATAGATATGATTTGTGGATAATATCTAATTTCAGACAGTTACTTTTTCAAGGTTTAATACTTTCTTCCGAGAAAAAAATTTGAGCCTTAATTCTCTTTTACCCAAATCATTTGATATAAGCCGCTGGACTATTTCTTTCAGGAATTTGTAAATGGCTCTGCTTATTGATGAAAAATGTTTAACATTGATGAACTATAAGACAACTATTTTTTCCTATAACCTCAACTACCTATTTGTTTGCTCGTTTGAAAGGGATTGCTCTTTGAAGGGGACTTATTTCGCTTGGAGGATATTGCAACTTATGTCACATTTAACGTACATCAGTAGCCTTTAGGGAACATGATGGATCTTCAGTTAAGCCAGGATTCGAACGTACAAGCTTCCATAACCAAGACAATAGGTCACAGGGGTTCTTTATGAAAGTGTTTGGATATCTTGCATGAAATACATTTTAGGTGTATTCATATTATTCATAATTGTATTTGGACATAAAAAATAAATAGTAAGCAGGTAACATCATGAGTATTTGATTGTTTTGATTAACCGAATACTAATAAATATGTAGTACATTTGTACTTTAAAAATATGCAATATGTGATATGTTCTTTTCTTTTCTGTGCATTTATACTTAAGTCATACTTAAAAAATATTTTGTGATTCATGCTAAGGAAATATTTTTATTTAAATGCAACTATCGCAAAAGGTTTAAAAAACACATATTATTTTTATAAAATATTTTAGGAATTTATGACATGTGATTTAAGATTATTTAATAGATTATAGTGTACTATCATCTATATTATATTCATTCTATAGATATACATTCAAAAATCTTTTATGATTTGTGGAAATGTAAACTTCCTATTTAATCATAAATGTAAGCAAAAAATAATCTGTGTAAAATCACAATATACATTTTAAATTTTACAAATGTATCTGTTTATTGTGTAAAAAACATAAAATATTTTTTATATTGTGTAATTTGTGCAAATCTAAACTTTTTTTTAAAGTTCTTTTACATTTTACAATTTTTAATTAGTATAAATATAAAAAATCCTAAAATGATAAATATTTAAAATTGATGAAAATAAATTGTTTTAAAACACAGAGAGATTAAAAACGGAAAAGATAAAATCTGGATCATATGGTTAAAGTATTACATCAAAGCCGCCTAACCTGTCTAGTGGTTAGCGTAACTGACTACGGATGGGGAGGATCTTGGTTCGAATCCCGGCTCGGCATGAATGTACTTTCTCTTTCTCTCTCTGTGTTTCTAATCCTTTCCTCAGATGATGGATAAATGTGGCCCGCCCTGTAAACGGGTTTGTGGTGGTGTGGCGTGTGCGATGCTACTCGTACCACCATGACTTGGTTCACATGTGCCTACTGGGTAACGATAAAATGAGTAGCAGTTTTGGCCTTGTTATGGCAAATGGGCTAATGTACTTGTCTGCTCAAGGGTGCCCGCCATTAGAAACAAAAAAGAAGTATTACGTTAGAAATAAGGAAATCACATAAACAGTTGAAATGAAAAACAATTTGAGTTATATGATTAAAATATAATGTTGTGTTAAACAAGAATTAATTAAATAAGAAGCATTGTGGGAAAACATAGTTATATAGCAAATGTTAATTTATTTAAACATTTTAGAAATTCCATAAAGAAATGAAAATTTACTTGTTAACTAAAAATCCTTAATCAAAATTTTTATCAAATAAATCATTTATCTTTTGTCGTAACTTCAAAGGTAAGATGTTTCATTCATATTTTAAAAATTCATAAGGTGATTTGTTTTATGTTTTAAAAAATTGCACATTTATATTTAAGTTGTGTTCTTTGTTTACATTAATGATAAATTAAGAAATATTTAAGAGCTGATAAAGGAATATATAAATCTTTTTAATATTTTAGAAAATATTTTAGTTAAAAAAATTATTATTTTAAACGAAAACAATTTATTACAATTTTTATTTGAAATATTCATAAGTAATTTGTAAGAAGATACTGACAAGTATTTAATAATTTAAATCACTGAAAATGTGTGTTTTAAAATATCATTCTAGTAATAGGTTCTAAAATGTAAATACTCTTTAATATTCGTAATTAAATATTTAAAATGAATTTTTTTGTATGGTTTTAATAAAAATTGTATATTTTAAGCATTAAATTCTTAAAATTGGAAGAGCATGTTTTAATATTTGTTTGAAGCTATATTGTAAATGTTGTTTATCACTTTTTCATTTAATAAAATAATTTACAATAAATATTAATTTAATATTATTTAAACACATTTTATTATAAATATAAATATTTAAATATTAATTTAATATTATTTAAATACATTTTATTATAAATATAAATATTTAAATAATAGAAGATTGATACATGTAATTGTATAATTGAAAATTAACGCTTATAATATATTCAAATATTAAACTTAACAGTACTCAAACATTTTAAGATATTATAACAATACTAAGTTCAATATTTATTAATTCTTATATAACAATATGGTGTTTTTCGCTATAATGTTCGCATATTGAATATTAGAATGATCTAAATACTTAACTGAAAAACACTCTAATTGCACGTTAGAAAGAAAGGCGATCCTATAAACTATTGAACATAGATATTGCATATCTGCTTTCTACCTGAGTTTTTCTCTGATTAGGTACTTGAGAAATTTTCTATCCTTGCAATAAGTGAACGTGGCCAAATATTCTTGATTAGTGTCATGGAAAGGGACACGCCTCGACTGTTCAAATGCATTACAACCTATTTAGGTTGTTAGAATATTCACTAAATAGTGTCAAAATGCTGATGTGCTGGGAATTCATTTTGGCTTAGAGATAGGTCCATGCTCTTTGAAGTGGAAAGTCCCGAGTTCAATTAGAATCACTGTTAAGCAACAATATAAAGCTGTTGAATTTTTTCATGCATATCTTAAGAGAAAGATAATTTGTTTTATTTCTTGAGACTCCTGACTGCGGGCTACAATTTATGAAAAATATTCCAGAAAGACAGTGCATGTGGGTTGATTAAATGCTTATATAAGGCCATTTAGCTAATTTCTATATGATTCCAGAACGTGTATGCACTATTATTTAAACCTGATTTTTAATGTTAAGTTAAAACTTTACGACGATATTATACATAATTTTATGGGCAATATGAGGAATGTACCAAAAATTTAATTATAGCTATTGACATAAATTATCCTAAACCTGACATATTGTAGATGTAGACATGCAGGATATGCAATTTTAAGAAAAATGATAAAACTCGCTATGTCGACAATAGATCTTGATTTTTGAGTGTCTTATTTATTTATGTTTACTTAACTTAGCTTAAACCAAAAGACAAAAAAGAAATTATTTTTTATTATGAATGAAAAAGCATAATTTTTTTGAATGCTTTGTACTACAATATAAAATGAGAGTTGTAATTTTTTTCATTTTTTAAAAACAATGAAAAACACTTTATTATAATTAAGACTGTAATGACCATACCAAGACAAGGGTTCATTAAATTCTTAAGCTCTTGTTTTCATGCAAAAAAATCCAGTCTGATAAAAAAAATGTTTTCTTTTTTTAGTTTTAGATGTTATACGTAATGTTCATTTTAAGTGGCATAATTAAACTAGATTAAAGGAGAAATTACAGATGATGATTGTTAAGATTTATATGTGTTTGTGTATTCAATACATTAAATCTGGATCACGTTTTATTTTTTAATATATAGAATAATAATGATATATTAAAAACTTAAGTAACTAATTGGCTACAATAATTCACTTAATGATGAATTGTTTTTACATGTTTTCCTATTAAAACAAATAGTTTTTAAGCTGTCGTAAAAATAATAAAAAAAATGAAAAAGATAAAAATTATTTAGAATTTAAACAAAATTAATTTTTTTCTTGCATAAATGAAGTTCAATCATATTTCGTAATGAAAATCATGTACTTGATAAATTATTAATGCATAAAGTAATATTACGTAAGAAATATAGAACAATATCATTTATCTATCCTTCATATTAAGAGCTTCAATTTTGGCTAAACCTAAATTGTTTTTGAAAAATACATTTTCATGTGAAATTAAATAAACGTAATAATAATAAAAGCATTCATTATTTTAAAAAAAGTCCATCGCATACAAACATAACATATATTAAAATGTAATAAATATATACAGAAACCGAAAAATATATTTTTGTTTAGCTAATCACTTTGTACAGTGATTTAAATAATCTACTCTTTGAAAAAAGTAACTAATTTTTATACCTATATTGAAAATAATATTTTATAAGTTATATGGAAACTTAACTTTTGAGAATTATTAAAATGCATTGATTTTTCTGAATACATTTAATTCTCTACTTTTTAAGTGGATAAATTTTGAAATGTTGTTCAATAACTGTTTAACAACAAAAATTACCCTTTGAAAATTAATATTTTTTGATTTCCTGTTACTGTGAAACTGTTACTGAAGGATTTAAATTTCTTTGTAAATTTATAATATTCCAAATATTTCTTATTTTGATCCAGGCATATTAAAGAATTAATCGTGACATCATAAAGAATTACACGTGATTTCATAAATATGTAACTAATTTAATTACATCTGCCATATTGCATACTGAGAAACTTACAAGTTTTTTACAAAGATTATAGATGATTACAGAAACCTCATTTTCTGTAATCATCTATAAATATATGGAACTGAATAAACAAAAGGCAATGAAAAACTTCTGTTGGAAAGCTGTGCATAAATATTTGGTAAGTCAAACAAATATAATTGCCTTGCGAATTCAAGTAATTGTATACTTAGAGAAAAATATAGCAATGATTAAAACACTTATTTCTGATTCTTGAAAAAAGTAAGAAAATATTTATTTCTCTTTTACATTATACTGGAATCTTTCACCTTTCAAGAATTTTTTAAAAAATTTATGAGTAAATATCACTTTTTAAGAGATTAGTACTGTAAGGCAAACCTAATGTTTAATTCGAGTATCAAACCTAATGTTATCCATTGCTTCCTTATTAAAATCTAATATAATGGATTAAAATGGCCTTCCTAGTTGCAGTTAGAATCAAATTGTAAGTAACACTGAAATTTGAGGAGCATTCGCATAGGTAATTTTCGAGAAGCATGCTTCACCTTATACATATTTTATCCTTCAATAAATGTCGACCAGATTTTATGTTTCAGCAACCAAAATAAATAGATAAAAGAATTCAGGTCCCTTTTGGTCATAATTACTAATATTTCAGCCTAACCTTAACATATTTCGGAAGTGACGCTTAGATAATTCTCTGGATAGATTCTGGTGAATTAGATTTCAGGTATTGCTAAACAAAAGGACATGAATACTGCCTTCTACTTTTTGCTTGCACCTCTAATGGAGTGGGTGCTTATGAAGTTTTCTTGGTTTTCTTCTTTGCAGTGCATAAATAATCTGACTATCTATAAATTATGATTAGGTATTGAAATGCCTTATAATTGTTTCGAGCTACCCATTGTGATGTCAATTCTTAGCTACCAGTATTTATTTATCCTCATTAGAGAAATGTTAATTTGAATACATGTTGTAGTGAAATCATTAAATACAAAAATTTTTGATTTCATCTCAAAATATACAGTCCTCTAGCACTGAGCAGGAAAAAACATCGGTTAAATTGGTAGTAGTAAATTGGAGAAAATTAATTATGAGGTGCTGGAATTTTGTTTCATAAAAAAAAATTCAAGAAACTGTTATAAATAAAATATTTTTGTAAAAATCTCAAGAGGGATTAATATGATGTCAAGTTTTACTATACATTTCAATGCCATAATAAGACTATTACAAGAGTAAAGTTTAATGCCACTGTATATTAATTTCGATAAGGAACTTATATATTGAAATAACATTTTTTTTAAATTTCCAAGAATTCGATTATACATAACTTTAATTTAATTTATGAGGTGATTCAAAATAACTTTTCAATTTATTTTCACTTTGTATTTATAAATAAATACATGGCAAATATCATAATATGTTATCATAAGTATAAGTTTAGAAAATATTACAATGTTTTTAGTGCGCTATACTAACTGTGACTGCTTCTGTTAACTGTGACTCTATTCTATTATAAGAATTCTATCCAAATATTCTATTATAATAACAGATTAAATTTTGGATTAATGAATGATGTTTTCTGAATAAAAAAATCCCCATGCAATTATTTTATAAATAGTTTTTTATGTTTAGCATGTGTATTGTTATTAATGCATTCTCTTTTATTAATTACACCAGTCACCTCGTTAATGATGTAATTTCTTAAAAAAATTCTTTTTGATTTAAAAATTCTGTAATATAGTAATCACTGTTTCCATTAATCAAAGTCCGAATAAAAAGAAATGAAGTTTTTCGTTGACTCCTTATCAGAATTTTATGCTCAAATGACAATTTGAATAAGAAAAGAACGTTTATAGGTAATAATGATCATTTGGTCTGTCTTTATTATTATGCTCATATATGTAAACAATAAATATTTTCTTTTTGTTGCTGTGTTTTTCTGTAAAAAAGTATCACAACTGTGATTTCAAATTTTATTTGGGAAAACTTATCTGATGATACAGTAATTCATAAAGTTGAGTTTTGCTATGTGAGAATGATAATGCCTATTATTTTCATAGTAAAGATAATTTATTCCTTTTTCTGTAATCGAAAATGTAAATTTATCTTCCAAGTAAAACGCAGCCAATGAAAAATCCAGCAAACCTGCACTGGATATGTAAAATCGAAAGCTTTTGTAATTCTTACCACTTGCAACTTTTACAATATTTCCCTCTTAATGATAGTTTAACGGTTATATTCGCTTTAGATATATTCGTTAACGCAATTAGAATTCCAAAAAAAAGAAAGAAAGAAAAAGTTGCTGAATATCGGATAAATTCATTTCATTATCGCCTATCGTTCCTGTTTTAATTTAATCGCCAAGAGAAAACCGGAAAGGCATTAAAAATTTATCTTCCTTTTTAGTGCCTTCGAATTGCTTTAATTACTATTCTCATTTTTTTATATAATTCTTTCTTCTTTCTTTGGCTGGAATCAAATAGTATAGGCATGCCGTGCAGTGTGACGTCATCGCTCACGATTGCGATTAAAAATCGCCGTTAAATGTTATTATCGCCTCGCGCGCGCCCTCTATTAATTGCTGATGGATATAATAAAGAACTTGGCGAGAGAGCGAAAAATAACAAGAGCCGTAAACAGGTTTTCAGTGGCGGGGAGCAATTATGCAAATAGCTCTTGCGTTTCCTTCCCCTAACCCAGCTCCACTCCGAGGGTTGCTAAGGGGCCTTGCTGAGCAACCCGATAGAAAATAAGAGATTAAAGAAAAGGGGAAAAAAGTCCTCTGCCTTTATTAGTAATGAACTGATAAGGAGGTTAGGGAAAATAATGTCTTTGTTTTGACGATGTCGTAGCTGTGAATGAAGATAATGAGCACTAGCTTGTTAGGAGGTGATCGTCAGGTTTATGGAAGGAATGGGCTGCCTTGGGGCGCCGAAAGGGCCTCCTCCGTCGAAGTAATCGTCTGATTTGTTTGTGCATTACCCGATGGATCGAGACGATTCCTCCGATTCTGATTGGATTTTCCTGCAGAAATGATGATGATGATGATTATCATAACCTCGGGCTTAACTTGAAAAGATCTGCATATGATAAAGAGATTAAAACAAGTGCTCACTCCCGTTTGAAGAACTCATTCGCAGTAGCATGTTTACCTTACGATGAGGAGAAATGTTTGTGTCTTTATTTGCGATCCATAATCATTTTTGCCTCAATTGAGTTTAAATGCATCGATTCAAACGCTCATAACTTAATTTCTCGCTTTCAAAATGAAGAGATTTATAATTGCTCTTGATAATTAATGATTTTTCTTATCTCTGAGTTCCATCGTAAACTCAGCACCCTTTATTTCATCTTCATAGTATGGTATGTTATTTCCAGTGTATTTACATATCACACCACGAAGATGGATTATTTCAGATCGTAGTGTGGTACATATTTGCATGAATTTCATTGTTTAAATGTATGTTGGGAAACATTTAAAGAGAAAACTGTGAATACATAATTGTATATCTGAACATTTTTGCTAGGTATATGAAGTTTTGAAGTTATTAAGCTTTTAAAGTTATCATATAGTGCTCCTATAAAAACTAATCAATTTTTGTATAAAAGATAATTTAAATAATATAACTTTCATTGTGAATATTAAAAGCAGATATTACAATAAAGCTGGGAATAATATTTATATTTAAAATAACTTCCTCATCTAATTTTAAAAATATCATTTTAAAAATTATTTGTTTTTTTCTAGGAAAAAAAGCATTCAAATTAAATAAATTTTGTAAGATTCGTATATTTTTGTCGATACGTAAACTTAGGAAAGATTCGTATAAAATTTTTTTTCCAATAATCATTACGTAACAACTAGAATACATTTTGTAATTCTTCAGAACTTAATATGATGAACGATGGAATTAATAATTTAGTGATCGGCATTTTGTTATCTGTTTAATCATCATAAGCTGTGCTTATAATAAAATGTTCTCTTCATAAGAAAAAATTTCATCTGACTTTCACACATTTTAACATAAAAGAAAACGTTGAAATGTAATTATTTTGAATTATTGAAATCGAGAACTAATGCAGCTTGCAAAACAATTTAGTCTCAATAAAAATTAATTAAATTTCACAAATGATTTTGAGGACTTCATATGTCTTTAAATTCCCGATTATATAAGTAAGCTTTCACTGAAACATTTCAGATATCATTCTTGGTATAGAAAATATATATTGTATCGGATACACAACAATGAAACATTCTACAATTTATCCATTTTTATCACTCTATATTCATGTTTTGCACATAAAGAATCATTTAACTAGAAGTTAAGATTTAAAGTGGATTCCAAACACAATAATATACATTCGAACTCAAAACGAGAATCGAGTACACGAATTGCTAAGTAAAGGTGAGAACTTTAGTTATTCAGTACCAATTCAGCTCTCGTTGTAATACTATGTGCTGCATCAAAAAAAGACACTAAAAACATCATTTTAGGAAATACCGCATAACCTAATATTATATTCATTCATCATATTTTGACTTTCAAGTTAAAACTTTGAACTTGTGACCAGTAAAATATATGACTTCACTTATTTATGAAACATTTATGTAAGAACTCCAAATTTAATGAAAACACATTTTCAATAATAATGAAAAGATTATAGATAATTAAGGGAGACTTTTTGAAATTTAGTTACAAGATCTAATAAGCGAATACTTATAATGTTTAAGATGGCAGGAATCTATTATTTAACAAGACAAATAAGAAGATCAGAGCTAAAATGATATTTGTGGATATATTTTAAGTTTTTTACAGGTGATTGAAATGGAAAAGCCTTAACTTACTATTATTGAAATGTTGTATAATATATCGAATACATAATGCCATGATTTTTTTTAATTTTTATTAAATCAGAGCTTGCTATTTTTTTAAAATTACACTATTCATTTTTTCAATGTCTTTGAATAAGAAACCTCGTCCAGTAGATCAAATACCATGGTTAACGGGACAATATTTCCAATTTAAATAATTGTAAGCAGATAATTTTCATTTATATTATAATGGTTTTAAAGTGCAGTTCTAATAAAGAATGTAAAATAGTTATATGTGTTCATAAATTTATGCATGAGTATTTCATTAAGCGTTCATTTTAACAATATTTATATAGATTAAATGATATAACTTTGCAATAATTTTGATTTTTTTTCAAATTGATAATAAATAAGATTTCTGTGTCTGGTTTTTCAGTTTCTTTTACATTTTTTTCAGGTTTTCATAAACTTAGGATGTGTGTTTCCTAAAAGATAAGAAAATAATTGAAGTCTGGCAAAAGTCTAATCAAAATTCCATTTTGTAGCGAATGATAAAAAAAAAGCTGTTTTTCTTTTCTTCAGTTTTTCCAATTTTAAATAATTTACTAAATGCAAAGCCCCCTAAAAAAAGAATAAAAATGAATGAAAAACGTCATCTCAAAAAAATCCCCATCATTTTGCTTCTTTAAACGTCTCACCCTATTAGCTTTGTCAAATTCCAGCCTTAATTTACACTTGAGCGGAAACTGTATTCGAAATCATTCCATCTTCGGAAACATCCTACGTGGGTGGTGTAAAAAAACATTGAAAAAGCAAATTTGAGTATGGGGGAAATATTGGAGCGTCAGCAGCCTACAAATCTCCGTTTTTACGACCCGCAGTATCGTATTAACCTAAAGAATCATAACCATTTATTAAATAGCAGATCTTACAGGAGTCGCAGAGAGGAAAAAAGAAGATAAAAAAAACGCGCCCTATCGCCAAGCAATGCGCTTTTATTACCCTCCATAAATCAAAGTTTACGATAAAGGAGGACGGAGGAGATAAAAAAAAAAAGAAGAGGAGAAGGGTGTGATGGCTGAAGAAAAACGTCGTCCGCGATAATAAAAGATCTATCTCTGCAACTTCACTCAGGACAACAGGTATCGACTTCTCTGCAAGGCCCCTCGGGGGACTGGGCAAGTACCTAGGGCTCTCCTGCAATACGTGGATTTGGAGGATGGGGAAAAGGGCCAGTCGCTGCTTGGCTGCTCCTTTTCTCTCTCCGCTCGTGTGGAAGGACACGAGGGATGGTCCTCTCTTCTCGCCAACTGAGGGTGTTAGTCCAATTCCTCTTAAAGTTTG
>JAPDSC010108238.1:186215-228860 GCA_026290005.1 Latrodectus geometricus
AAAAAAAGTTCCCGTTCAAAAATATCTATTTCAAAATTTTAAGATCATAAGAATGATAGATTAAAAACTCATTTATTTTTATAAAATCAAAGAATTGTTAATCCACCATTTTTCTAAATAACTTTCCTAGTATTCTATTTTTAATGTAATAAATCCCCTTTTCGAGTAAAAGTGTCGAAAATTTGTTCCATGACAAATTCTTTCAATTCGTTTGTAGAATTAGATTGGTGGTTATTGTGTGTCGTGACCTAAATGACCCCTCAAGTTTTCTATGGTCAGACTGTGTCTTCCGTGACTAGTGTCTAGACTGTGTCTTCGGAAGATAAAAAATTTCGATGTTTTTAAAGCAAGTTTAAATTAATTTAAACGCATAGCAAAGAAAACTGAGAAATTTCCAATTTAACACTCCTAAGAGGGGACCAAAAGGCATAACGTACTGATAAGAGTCTTTTTTAATCAATAATCAGATTCAAATTTTTTTATAATTTGTGGCAGATCATATTCTTTATATTATGAAGAAGCTTTACGCACTATCACTGTGCCATCATCTATTTGTTTAATGCAGAAATCCATAAATTATTTCCATAAATGATGATGTTAGTAGTATTTTTCGGATGATCCTAGTTGAACTCTTCCAACGGAAAAAATAAAATTTTTCCAAATAACCCCTTACTTTATGCTTAATTAAGTTATATAATGAAAATTAAGATTAATGCTACATACATGTAAACACACATACACATATGAGTGTGTGTGTTTACATATGCTTCACATTAATCCTAATTTGTATTGTACATTAATTGAGGAATTAATTTATGTATTTTGTAGGGATGAATTATAAAATTGCAGTTTATATAATAAAAAGTGATATTAGCAAGATTCATTTCAATATAAATAGTTTAATAATGTTGATATGTACAATATAAATAAACCTAAATTTTCCATTTATTTAAAATTTATATGTATTTGATTATAAATTTTAAATGTACTTAGATTTAATAATTAATTTAATAAATTTTTACAGTGTATAATTAAATATAAATATATTTTTAGTTATATATAATTGAATTTAAATATATATGAAAATGAAAACTGGCATATGATTCTACATGATATCATACCATAAATCTAAATAATATTAAGCTGACATTTTGAGTCTAAGTAAAAAAAGGAAAGTAATGATTCAAATATTAGACAACATTATATAGAAAAATGAAATTTATAAATATAAATTTAAAAATATTTATGAACTTTAATGAATAAATAATTTTATCTTCTCATTATTGTTACAAATATTATCATTTTATTACCTTCAGTAAATTGGTTATAGTTAAATATTTTTAATTACTCATGATATTTTGATAGATAGACGAAACTGTTATTTTGCTTTCAATAAATTTTTGGTTTATTTTTAATTTCTTATGTTTTATAGCATGATTCATGCAAAAGAAAAGTGAAATCAATTTGGAAAAAAAAATATAAGCTTGTTAATTCTACTATTTAATTCTCGCGTATTTTTAAATATATAAATATTAAAATTTCAAAATTAAAAAATTCGTCTCTATCAAATTTTACGTATTAATGCATTTTGCTGTTTTGTACGGTTTTGTATATGAGAACAAATATAAATGAATTTCTAGATATTCAGAATCATGCTAAAACTTTTTATTATATATTTTTCAAAGTATCAAATATTTAAATAAATTTCTCAAAAGTTCCATGAATATTTCAACGAATTTCAATAGTAAAGAATTTTAGTTTAGTTTGTCACACTCACACAACAATTTTATTTTACAACATACATTTTTTCACAAATTTATATTGATATAACTATTCAATAAGTCATAGCCCTCACTCGAATATGGACTAAAATATTGTTTGATAAATTAAAGGATTTAATTTACAAGTATACAAAGTAAACCCTTCAATAAGAAAACGCAAAATTTAATGATTAGTGCTTAGTTTTAGGGTATTCATAAATTCATATTATTTAAATTAACTGTTTTTGAGAAATACAGTATGAAGAAATTTCCAGATTTAAGTACTTAAATTTATTTTAGTAATACCTAATTCTGAATTAAAATCTCTGTAGAAATTTTTGGAAATTATGTAACCCATTTTAAGATAAATTCCAATTCTTTTAATGAATTTGCTTCCTTTAATAAATAAATAAGATCTAATTATAAAGCAATTTACAATACTACAAGCAATGTATTTATTTCTAAAACTGAAAATGTGAACTTATAGACTATCAATGATATCTTCAATTCAAATATTTTAAAGGAGTTCCCAGAGAATGTAATTTTTCAAATTTCAAGTGTATTTTAATGACTTAAACATTTTTACAAAATGAATTAAAACATTATTATGAAAGAATTAAAATTAAAAAATACGAAGAACAAAAATATTTTCTTAATTGGTAACAAGATTTTATGTTTTAGATGAATAATTTTAAAGGTATTAGTCTTACATACAAGTTGTGTTGCCTATGATAGAATTTTTTTTATATTTTTATCGATTTTCATTCCGTAAAATCAAGCTATCTATTTGTGTATGTCTATGAACTTTGGTCTACCAATCAATGCATCTCTTATATGTATCTTCCTGTTTGTCTATTTAAATGAATTTTGTCTCAAAATCTAATTAACTCTCACAACCGTACTTTTAGTATGACTATTTCTTTAATTCTTTTCATTAAGAATAAAAGAATTATTGATATGATGTATTTTCAATGCAAATTCCAATTTATCAGAAAGTAAAAATACCTTTTCAAAGTTATTAGATAATGACCAATTGTTTGACTTGCTAAACATACTCGATGGAATATACAAAAGCAATTATGATACATTTTTTAGGAATTTAACTAAAAAAGTACTTGCAAAGTAATAATACAAAGAATATACTTTCGTTCGTATTAGTTATTATGAGATCCCTTCTCGATCTATTATATAAAAGCTATATTATATGTCGAAAAGATTAAAGTCAGTTGACATTGTACAAAAGGAACGGAGAAAAAGAAGGAATAGTGGTTTACTTTGAATGCTGACTTTGATCATCATTTGTACATTAGAACTATTTAAACAATGATCTACCATTAAAAATGGATAGCGAATTCCTAAAAATATTCACATCTAGAGCAACAATGAAATAGAGTGGTGAAAATATTTTTTTAACAATACCTAAAATGAAGTCAAACAATATGTTTTTTTATTTTCTTCTATACAGTTTTTGCTTATTATTAGTTTTTAATGATTTGTTTTAAAAATTATGAATGCAATAACAAAATCTTACTCAGCAAGAGAAAAGTAATGTCATCATGTCAATATATATATTTTAATTCTGATATCGTTGGAAAATGGACTAGTTAAAATTTAACAAAACTCTGATCACTATAACTTTCAAAAGGATTTGAAGAATTTTCCCTTCATAAATTACTAAAAATGTTTTATATTCTTGTTTTTCTATTTCTTCTTAAAGCTAAATTTAAAGGGTTCACAAATATTATTGTAATATTTTACATATTTTGTGTTGATTTCTACTTTGGTACGTTTGGAAATTATAAGTTTACAATTGTTTTGTGCAACACACATTGAAATAATTTTGTACTTAACAAAACATAGAGATGATAATTACATTAAAAATTGGAAATAAATGATAACATTAGAAGTACTATTTCTAACGTTCTTTGCTTTACATCTTTTAATGCATTAAATTTTTAAATTTTGCTTTAATTATTTAAACAATTATTAATTATTTAATTATCTACTAATTAATAAGTGCAAAGTTTTAAATATTAATTAAGATGGTAAATATAGAATGTCATTGAAAGAATTGAAAAAAGATTTCTAATATATAATTCGCAAATATTTTTACTTCCAAAGTAAAAGATTACCATAAAATATCAATTAAATATTGAATAATTATTTGTAAAATGATGAAGATAAAAAAATATAAACTAATAACATAAATGGTTTGTCAGATGAAAAAAGGCCTATGACATTTGTTAATGAATTTCCAACTGTTCCATTTTTGTTGTTTGGAATCAAGATGTTACATATATAATCAAGAATATCAAGATGTTACAAACAAGCATGTTGTCATTTACTGCATCTACTGCAGTTATAATACTGGCCTTGTTGTCATCAATGATCAACACTTACTTCTGTAAACAATATCCTTTTCACTATATCAGGTTCTCTTGGTATCCATGAATGTAGACCATCTACGTATCTTGAACAATCTTCTTGTGAAATGGTCACAATGAAGATAATAAATAAAGATACACATACCGGTATAAAACTGATTATTATTAACAATACTCGTAAAAGATATTCACAAAAGAAAAATATTTAAATGGAAAAATTTGTCTATGGAAATCTTCAGATTATAAAAAACAATATATGAGCTATTTTATAATTAAATACTATCAGTTTGCTTATATATTTTTTATTTTATGATTTGTTAGTCACAATGTGGGAGATAACATTATAGACATTCTTCTCGGTATTGAGTGTTCTACATAATCACACATAAAAATTAAATTTTAGTTAGATATTTTAAAATTAGTTCTTCTTTTTCTTTGATTAAAAGATTAAATTAAAGGTTTCTTCCAATTTTCGGTCCACTCACAATAAGTGGGCTTTATTTGCATACAATGGCGAATGACTTAATCATGCCTGGATTTTTTTATGTAATACCTTTGCTTTATACTCAGCACTTAAAGAAGGCTCTCGACTTCTTTAAATGGTTTAATCAAGTCTGACTCAATTATAGCGCGGCAAGATACTTGAGTAGTTGTACTTAATCGCATTAAATCTTCTTTTACATTTTATTGTTTTTGAAAATTTAATCACTGATTATTTCTTGAATTCACGCTCGCTTTTTTTATTGGTTCTCGCCTCACCTTTTATTTCTTAATAATAATAGCATTAATTTTTTTTTTACTACTTTGTTGCTTGATTTTTTTTAATGAAATAAAAGTGTATACGAGTGATTGGAATTTTTTTTGTTTAATTTTAAGTGGTATTTTTTTTGTTAAATTCATGCTACTGTCTAAAAAATTAATTCATTTTTACCACAATTTTTGACTGGAAATAAATTATTCAAAGAATAATTGTATGGGTGGAATTTATTGATTAAAAGAATTATTTTATACAATTAAATGAGATTTATTTATTGTAACAAGAAGAAATGATTTTGGTGTAAAAATAAAATAATTGAGCTTTAGTTGTGCTGTAATATATTGTAGGTTTTAAAAGTATATCATATTGTCATACAAAGCTCTAAATGCCTTTAGTGGAAAATAAGGATTTTTAAACTTTAAGAAATATATTAATATTTTGTACATACAAGAAGAAAATACATAAATACAATACATAAGAAAATACTCTATGACAAAAATATAAAGGACAGTCCTTCATTTCAAGTAAACATTATCCATCGCTTAGGGAATTTTCCTGTGGTTTAGTCTTGAACCCATTTGCTTAAAATCGTTGATTTTTGATATGTAGATAAAAATTTCAAGTAATAGCCTCTTTTCAACCCCATGGAAACTGTTTGGACCAGCTTTTTTTCCTGTATCAGCATGATAATGCCTCTACTCCCACAACACATACCATTACGTTGTTGATTCATAATATTAAAGTAAAAATGACTTCCTGACCAACTCAAAGTCCTGACTTAAATTTCCTTGAATATCTTTGGGATATGTTGGAGTATCCATTGTGGTCAGATTCACCATACATTAAACCAAACATGAGCTGTTTACTGTGTTGACTTATATGTCTGCTGCCCCTTTAAAACCAAAAATACTGGTGTTCTAAGATTTTAACTAAGTATTGCATAACGTTAAAAAATTGCTTTTCATATCATACTGTTGCTTTTTTTTACAAAACTGTGTTTGTAATATGTTATGATCTGTTAATATCTGATCTTGGTTTTTCTAGTTAGAAAGTTTTCTTTCAAATAATTCAGTGTTCTCAGTTTAATTAAAGAATTTTTTATATCTTAGCAGTAGAGGTTCCCTTGTTTTGTATGAATATCAGGAATTCTAGTTAAATTATTATTCAATTTTAGATTTTGAATGCATGGATAAAATACATAATTATTTTAAATTGTACAATTCTTTATGACTGAAAAATCTTTGAGAAATCTCATTTGACAAATTTTGCTTAGTGACGAGCTCAAACTTAAACACACCAATTTGATGCTGATACTCATTTACATTAAATGAAACATTATTTGTAGAAATGATTGACTATTTAATTTTTTGCATTTTTATCGTCACTTATTGAATTAAAAAGATGAAACAATCAATCTTGCTTTAAGAACCTAATTTTAATCAGTCACCACCATGATGAAACTTTGATGCTTGTTAAATAATCGTAAATTCATTAAAAAACATACTAGCTTAAGTTCTAATTTTATCTTTTGGTTATGATTTTAATTACAATCAGAATGATGATGAGATTTACTTGTTGGCCAACTTATACCAATTGGGTCCATTAAAACAGTATGCATTGCTATGAAATACTGAAGTAGACTTTCTCTAAATCCAGCCATGAAGTATTCCTACGATGAAATAAAGGGAGTTAAACACAAAGGTGTGCCATGTTTGACAAAATTTTATTCATTTGGCGATATTTGTAGGAAAGGTTTGGCACATAGTTCAAACGTTTCAAGATTTTCCTTGCATTTCGAGATTATTCTTGTATTTCCTGGATGACAAAAAATGTCTATAAAGTTATAAACATAATAATAAATAAAACAATTTTCAAACAGATATTTAGAGTCGGATTGGATTAGATTCAACTTAAAAGCTATTCATTCTAGGTCTTTGATGTGTTAGAAGTTGTATCTTAAATGCCAATAATTCCGAATTGAAATTCAAAATACAACATCTCAAAAATTTTCAGTTCAAAAATGTATTGCTTTTTTGGGGTTTTTTAACACATTTATTTTATTTCTTTATAATGAACATCATAAAGATACTTTATAAGAGTTTTCAAAAACTCAGCAAAGCACAACCAACTCTAAAAGGCAGAAACAGAGATGAAGAAACAAAACACTAACAAAACATTTTTCTCAATTAAAAAACCAAGAAAAAACTTAATGTGGGTAATTATTTTATGTAAAATTAATATCAAAGAATTTGATGTCTGCGCTTTATAGAGAGCAAAATTTAATTTCACTTTCATACTTTGTAGAATAACCTAATATCAGAGTACAAAACATTCACTTTAACCAAGGTCTTTTGCTAATAAATGTCTTGTTTCCATATAGAATAAACAAACTACTGCATTTGCACTTGATCTTAAGGGAAAATGTTTTTGTTATATTAGAAAAAAATCAATATAAATATTATTCCATGGTAGAAGAAAGTTAAAAAAGAAGTATTTTCAACATTTTTAGAATGGTGTAAAGAAATATTTAAGAAATCTAAGCGATATCAAAATGTATCTTATCAACACGTGCCCAAATTAAAAACGAAATATCTAAGAGACAACTATTGTGAGTCTCGGAGAAAAGTTATGTAAATGTAATGAATGCCAAGTGTGAAGAAAGGAAACATATGATAATATTATCTAACGTTATTCAAATGTACTGGTATTTCTTTTTCTTAATGTATTATATTCGAATTATTGTAATGATATTTTCCTTTGTATATTCAAGACTAAAAGCATTTCAATTCGAAAACAATACGTCGTCTAAAGTAGGTTTTATAGTCAAATATTTAAACTAAATTTGTTGTTAAAATTCACTACTATTTTGATTTGGTTATTACTTTCATGAAAAGATTTCAAATTTAATTATTTTTAAGTGAGAATTCTTGAATACGTATTATAAATTAGAAATTTTAAATAAGGCATTATTTATAAAATTATTTCTAATATAAAATTATTAAACTAAACTAATAAAAGCAAATCATTCATGAAAATTATATTGCAAGCATTTTATTAAGCATATAATTATTATATTCTAAATATATTATTAATTGAATATTTTATAAAAGTTGGTTACAATACTTTCGTATCTAGTTAATTATAAGTTATACTTACAGCTCTTATATCCATAATAGATCAAACATTTCATATCATTTAATATTTAATAAAAAACATTTACTATAATAAAGTGCTTTAAATATTGATGAACCCATTTTGTAATAAATTAAAATACTGCCGAAAGATATTAATTTTGTTGTAAAAAAATTACATCTTTCGAAATTATTTAAAAAAAAATATTTTTAAAAGAAATTTTGAAAAGTTTATGTTCATTATTAGAAATATATAATGGAGCAACATAATATTACATTGTAAAAAATTGTTATTCTGTTAAATGGATTTCTAATATTTTCGAAAAAACAGTAAAAGAGAAAAAACTATAATTAGTTAATTTTTTATATAATAATATTAAAACTTTACTTGGAAAAATGTTATACAGCATAATAATTGAAATTTTATTTTAAAGGAAATAATGAATTATTTATTAAATAAAATTAAAAAGATAATTTAGTTTTATTTAGAAACATTTTCTGGGAAACATGTATTAAATATTTTATTGAAAAATATATACTCATGCATTTTTAAAAAAAATCAATATACTTATCATTCCTTTAATAGTATTTTTCATTAGCATTCAACTTTCTAAATCAAATATTTCCTAGTTTTACACACAGTTGTAAAATAAATGAATGCTTTACTATTACATGAAAATAGTTTCTTGCTAATGATTGCTTTTTAAATTATTACATTTTTTTGCCAAAAAAGTTTTTCGTTTTTTCATTGTTTGGATTTTCTATTGATTATTATGAGTTTGAACTCACATTTTTGTTGAAACTATTGGTTCTTCTCATAAAATGATTGTGAAAATCATAACATTGTACAAATTTAGGTTTAAAAAATGTTTCTATAAATGATACATCTTATTAACAATAATTATTTGTTAATAAGATGTATCATTTATAGAAATACTGATACAATTTTTGTTACTTAGCTGTTTATATGCCTCAATGTACATTTCTGCTAAACAAATGTGCCTTACAGAATTTAAAAAGAAATTTAAGGATAACAAATATTTATAAGATATTTTGAAATCAATTAGAAAGTACTTTGTATACTGTAGTCCTTAATAAGAACTTAGATCTCGTTTTGAACTCGAACTTGTTATTAGCTTTCTGAACATGGTTTCAAATCCTGGAGGGTTCGATTCCCACACCATTTGAGGATGTTGATCCAGAATGTTTTTTAAATTGTAGATTTTAGATCAATCTAAATTAATAAGCAAAAACTAATATGAAATGATAAATATAGCTTACATTTTATTAAGTTTGTATTCTAGATATTTTTCACTATCTAGAATGAAGTTATTCAAAAATTCAGGTTAAGAGCGAAAGAAAACTTTTAATTAGATCAAAAGAAAATACTTTCAACTTTTATATTTGAGTTTTGATTCATTCTCCTACCCACAAAATGAGAAAATGAAACATTAATTCTTTTATCACACCAATAGCAGAATTATTTGTAATGCTTTTCGATATTAGTAACAAACTCATCTGATTTTGAGAGCGATGACAGAATTTGTCCGAAACTTCTAAATATTAAATGGCTTGAAAATTATTTTCCTAATTGCATCAATTTTAATAAGGAAAATTCCCGTGAAATTAATCATATCCATTGGATGGCTTATCGCAAATCAGAGTCTTTCATTCTATATTTTCTTCGAACAAAAGCAAGTGGCAACGCTTCTTCACGTGCGATGTACCGCTGACCACGCCTTAGAAAATCCTCATATCTTTGGTCACGCGATGTCCGTGTTCCATCAATTATTCCCCCACTCCCCTTTCGGCTTAGCAATGGACTGCAAACGGGACAGTTGCAGTGAATCAGGGAAAACGTGCCTCCAAACAGTTATGGCCCGATATCGTTAATGCATGTGGCATTCGCTCAACAAGTAGGGAACCTCGCAATTATAGGCTGGGAAAGGAAGACGAATGGTTGCTTGTTTCGATTCAGGGAAGAACAACGATTAATTTTAAAATAACATTTCATTTTGGCAGAATTAAAACTCACATTTGCAAAAAGAATGGAGTGCCATCTACAAATGTCATCAAATGAATGGATGATATTAACGAGTGCATAAATTACTGATGGATTAATGAAGATGGAGAAGTGAAAGTCACAGAATGTATTAGCTAGTTGTTGGTAATTTCGACCCTAATTTTCTTACGAATATTTTCATTAAGAATATTTCTTAAGAAAATAATTGCGAATTTCTTAATTATTTGTTTTTTAAATTTTTGAAGTATGCATTTTCAATAAAGATGTATATTTTAGAAATTTCAATACATCTATCAATTACTTTTATCTATACATACATATATACATTTACATACAAATATTTATTCACAATATATCGGGGCATAATTGTTTTTCTAATTCATAGATTCATCTTTTCTTCGTTTAATACATTGTTTTCTATTTCTTTGTGACTGCGTAAAAAACTGTCTTCTGAAATAGATTTTAGTAAGTCTTACAAAATACTGAAAACTTGTAAGATATATATATATATATATATATATATATATATATATATATATATATATATTATTGCTTGCTGTTTGAAATTCTTAATGATTAAAAAATATGTTCAATTTAAAAATTATTTAAACAAAATATGATGAAAGCCATAAATGAAATTTTCAATATGAATAAAAGTGTCCTTTTGAAAATAATAAATACAGAGTAAGTAACATATGAAATTTATCATATAAGACTTTAGATTAATAATGTTTATTAATTAAAAATAATAAACATTATTAATCATATTTAATTGCTTTATTGACTTGAAATAAATAAAAATTAAAATAATTTTTTGATATAACTAAAGTGAATGAATATATGAACTGAATGAGAAATTTTTTTATAAATATAATGAAATGTACTTATTACCTTGACTGGTGATGTTAGAACGTCATTTTTTGCCAAAGAAAATAAATTGGAAAATATCTTGAAAAATTTATGTATTATACTATTTATTATTGAATACGTGTTGTGTTTATCCTATTTTTTATAATACTAAGACGCAGATGTTGTCTAATATAAATACTTATCACAAATTACAATTATTATTATTTTTCGTATCATTTAATTTCTTTTAATTGTTTGCTTTATGGCTCAATTTCTTACTCATGTTAATTTTACTTTCTCTGGTGGTAGATAAATTATCATTAAGCTTTCTGTTCAACAAATTGAAGATTCAACATCCATTGTTGGTATCGATATTTGTAAAATCATGTTTGTACTCTAAGTGTGAGTTAAGTTAGTATTCGAGAGCCTTTTCTCGAAAATAAAAGAGAAAATATATAAACAATGAGCCAAATTTAATTAAAACAATATGTGCCGGGAAATATGTGCTAATTTAAAGGGTATATAGAATATAGAGTGAATGTCATTATTTGAGTTAGGGCTTTATTTATGTAGCAAATTAAGTAAATAAATTAGTTTCAATAGGTCAAAATTGTTAATTTTTTAGATTTATTGTATTTTAAGGAAGGTAATACATAAAATACCAGGCAAATGTGTATAGGAATATTTAATATTTAAAAGTAAGTAAATTCTTTTCAATGATTTTTCAAATACTATTGACATTAATTGGAAATAGGGATAGATACTATAGACTGTTTCATCATTAAGTACTACATTGAAATGCATCTTATATTGCTTGAATCTTTCATGATATTTCTTAAATTACTCCAAAATATGTACGTTTAAAAATAAATACTCAGTTAAATAAA
The DNA here is from genome assembly GCA_026290005.1 of Latrodectus geometricus. Taxonomy (NCBI): domain Eukaryota; kingdom Metazoa; phylum Arthropoda; class Arachnida; order Araneae; family Theridiidae; genus Latrodectus; species Latrodectus geometricus. Next base: position 198,007 of record JAPDSC010108238.1, read on the forward strand.
TCTGTATTAAGTAATACCGAACGATAATTTTCCTTTTCATGACAGATATAACTTCTCCAACAATATCAGGCGCATAAAAGCAGACAGAAATCATTGGCTCCAACCAACTCCATCTGAATACATCTCTGTTGGAAGAGCAGAACCTCTTATCTTTAGCTGCCACCTTTTCCACTTCTGTCAGTCTCATTTCCTGCAATCTTCCTTAATATAAAGTTATCGAGCAAAAACTTCCAATGCCATCGTGAGAATACTACTCTTGCCGAATCGATTTCTTTTTGCTCAACTTTATGGTGAGAGAACTGCATGAAGTTATCTCCTAAATGAAAGAGTTTTCATGATAATTTGTGGAAATATTTATCTGGCAGAGAAACTTGTTAAGAAAGATTCTTTCTTTTTCTAATGATAGAACAGTAAAACAGGAGGAACAATCTCATAATTTAATTAATAGTTTTAATAGATTTTTTAAAAATTTTTATAGCCAATTTATTCTATGTTATATAATTAGCACTAGGAATAATTTAGCAATTGAGTGTTTAGGATTGGTAAGTAATTTAAAATATGCATATATTAATTCTTAGGCTTAAATATGCCCTTCAATATGCATATATTAGTTGTAGTGACTTAATATGGCTTCCAGTAAGTAAATATAAATATTAATTGTTTTGAAATAATTTTCAGCAGGTAAATATGTACGTTATTTGAAGTGTGTTTTTAAAATTTTCAACTGTTTAATTTACTTAATACAGACTAGAAGATAATTTAACAGACTATTACTATTTCAAATACTTTAAAATTCTGTGTAAAAAGCAGATTTGAAAATCAATCACACGTGTGAATTTGGTAGTATTTTTAAACAATAGTATAGCCTGTATATATGTTGCAAGGAACGAAATAATCAAGACTTTATTTAAGGAAGTTACCCCAATAGATGTGTAATGGTAGAAAGACGTAATAACTATTACCTATTCATCAACGATTGCTATGTGAAATTCTGATTCTTTTCCTACAAACATCACCTAGCTAAGATATGATGAGCATTATATAATAAGTTTTAAATTCAGAATATTTTATTCTAAGAAAAGCTTTAAATCTATATTATTTTTATATAATGTTGTACTGTTCCTATTTCTATCAACTTCTGCTAATCAAAACTGCTAGCTTCAAACAAATATCTCGCAATGTTCTAATCATTTCTAAGTGGAGAGAACGTAATTGTGATTGAATCTTCAATTATTACCTTCTATAGCATTCCATACAATACATCATTCCATAAAACTAAATTCACGTAATGTGTTATGACAATCTTTTAATAACATCTTCATTGATGATCTAGCATTAAACTAAGAACCTTCATTTGTAAAAAAATGTCTTTTCCTTACAGATTACTATAATACATTTAACTTTATATAGCATCTTGTTAATCAAGATTCAATAGATATAGGAACATTTTTTATATACTCGAGATTTGAATAAAAGTTAAATAGGCATTGATATACCTATGAAACAGATAAAAAGGATAATAAACGATTCACACAGATACATATTGTAATGATACATATATACAATATATTATATTTTATCTTTCAACTCTATAGTAATATAACATCGGTATATAGGTTAGTTTAATTTAATTTATGGTAAGAAATTAAGGAAATTTTTAAGAAAGTAAATTAGCTACATCTGTATTAAACGTATAGTCAGGATCAGGATTAGATAGAATCTACTTTAATAACAATGTTTTTCGATTAAGCTTTATACTTAAAACTATTTAATTCCAATGATTAATTACATTTTAACATTAAATGAGGTTAAATGTTTCGTAAGAAAAAAAAAAATAGAAATTATGCAAAATGTTTTCGCATTCAAGATGAGAAATTAATTTAAAATGAGGGCATAATTTAAGTTTAAGCATCATTATCTTCATCAATGGAAGCATCATTATCATCATCATTAACGATGAATTCACTGCTTAAACTCCCAGACAAACTTTCCCACCTTTTCCCGTGTCATGACCTCACCCTTAATATCAAATGTTAATGTTGTATCACGACAGCTGAATAATTATCTATTACGCAGCACTTTTGTACTTTGTGAAATGCATGACATATTATTGTTACTAAAGTGTCACCAGTCCAAATAATTCTTTTAGAGAAATTACGAAAGATTAATCATTTGAAAAATATGATAAAAGGTTGTTCTTAAGAATGTAATTCACAGCTAATGTGGTCAACACTTGAGAATTGTTCAGCAAAGTCTTATATTCGATGTAAGAGACTCATAGATTTGTTATTTTAGAAATGTTTGTATAAGAAAGTGAAGAATCATTTATAATATGCGAAATGGTAAAATATTCTAATAATGATACGAAAAACTACTAATTTTTTTGTTGGAACATAGGTAACTATAAGTGAAATGCGTTATTAATTTAATATCTAGAGAATTTTGGAAAACAATTAATCAACTTAAATGAAACAAAATTCGGAAAAAGTAAATAATTAAATGGTAGAAAACGTATGATATGTATTGTCATTGCCTACAACGACATTTGATTTCTTAGAACGTACATTTGCAAGTGAATAGTCTGAAAAGAAAAAAACTGATCCAAAGTACTTTTAAACAACTACCAAATGCTTATAGACGTAATCAGTTTCTCCTTTTTGGACCTTGCGCCAGAAAACCCAATTTATAAACGTAACTAGGAAATAAAATAATCTTCCAAGTACTCATCCGTACAGAAGTGAATATTGAACAGCTTTCCTCTCTTGTTGTTTAACCAAGGGTGGAATTTGCACAGAAACTTCAACGTCGAAAAGTGAGTTTTTACAACTTATTCAAGATAAACTAAATTGAAATATTTGACATCAACAAGTGCTTGGTTTAAAAGATGAAGAGCACTATAAGACATTTGAATATTCATTACAAAAATCTTTACGGGGATACTTTCTATGACATCGGCTACATTTTATCTCCTGAGAGGAATTTTAACCAGTTCAAATAAACTCGAAATCACTTACTTCAGAATTCCAAAAATGGAAATACAATATCCTGTTTCCTTCTTACAAGAGTGACTAGAATCCAACCCAAGACCTTCCATTCCAAAAAATCACACTCCAAATTTGACAACTAATAGAAATGTAAATTTCAATATAAAGAGCGTCTTGTCTTCAGAGTGGACTTTCTAGAAGCTAAATATATTTATGTATCATAGGTGAGGGAATCCAGAAAATTCCCAATCACCTACCTCTACAAATGGCTGTGCAAAATGTATTAACGAAACTATTTCTTTTCAGTTATTAAAAAATGGATAGACTCAGATCCAGGAATTTTTCCTCCAAATAACTCAATTTTATGCTTACATTATAGTGAATCCGAAGTAATTTTTATTTTATAAATCTATATGGTTCATAAGTTTAATTGAATATAGATTAGATTATCAGGTACCCTGATAATCTAAACTATATTAAATTAAATGTAAAAATACTTTTTTAGCCTAAAAAATCTATTATGGCCTAGGAAAATTTATAAAATAAATAACTCGTTTTAACTATTTAAAAAAAACTAAATTCAACATTATAAATTTAAATTGAAAAGAGGCCTGAAAGAGAAGGAAAATAAAGTGTTGGGGAAAATCTCTTATATTCCTTTCATCGTCAATCTCGACTGAATAAATAATGGACGTAATAGAAAGAAGGCGACGGGCGCAAAAGACACAGGGCAATTTACTGAGATTCCTGTTTCTAGCCAGGATGAAACGCAGGAGGGCGGTGGCCTCCCGGACATAGCGTGACCGGACGCCATCTGCACGGACCTTCTTCCTCCCTCCCTCCCCCTGACCTATTCTTTTGTTCTCTTGAACCACATTAAAGAGTAATTTTTAATGTCTGACTAAGAGACTTGAAATATTGATATTTAAGACGTTATAAATTTCGGTACTAAGAGATCTTGTATTCAGATAACTCTGTCATGATTTCTTCAATAATAATAATGTGTATTGAAATGATTGTTTAAAAGAACTAAGAGCACAGTTATTTTTGTTGAAATAACATCATTTTAAATAAAATATATGGCACTATATGCATAATGTTCCAACGATAACAGAAGGAGAAAAATTGAATAAAATCATATTTTGATTTGGTTTATCCTTGTTTGCACAATACTATTAACTCATTTATATTGGATTTTTATCTGAAATCTATTTTTAATTTAAAAAAGATTTCTAGCTTACAACAAATTATGAGTGGGAACGAACCCACGAACTATTGATTTGAATGACAGAGCGTTATAGCTGTACGGTTCTCAGCTGAATAATAATAATACTCAGGAAGTGTTTAATTCAGTTTATATTAAGTTTGTGAGTAAAGAAACACCTTTCAGTTTTGTTATTTCAATGTTTTCTGTACTTTAATTTAATATGAATTTACGAAGCCTTTAATTGTGTTAATTTTACACAGCTGAAACCAATTAGTACCATGATGACACTTCATCCAAAACTTATTTCAAATTAACTTTGCTCAGATTTTTTTAAAAAATGGGATGACAGTTTTTAATATTTGATTGTTTCAAAATTCTTAAATACACTCACTATTTAATAAATTAAATAGAATGTCAAACAATGAACCTGAATAGTGCTATAAACCTTTTTTTTTTTTTGCACTCCAGTGAATTTGGAATTAATGCTATATTATCAGACTATTTAGAAACATTTAACTTGAGTAGGAATCTGGCAAGTTGGTATCTAATACGATTAAAGTGAAAAAATTGATTTTTCTACTGATCAAATTGAGATAGTGGTTTAAATTTTTAGTGCTCAAGCATTCAGTTCAGCTACTCAAATGTTCTATTTTAATTAGATGTTTGTGATGGTACGAAATCTATTTCCTTCTGATGGTTCTTTTCCAACTGGATTTTGTGTGCAAACAGTAACTGTTGAGTGAGAAATAAAACCAAATCAATTTTAATTAACCGGCTTCAACCAACATAATCTCGAGTTGCAGAGTGAAGAAATAGCTGGGAAAAGATCGAAACTAATCTCTTCCAAAGGGAAAGGAACTAGATCAATTGTAACTCAGAAGAATAAACTCTGTCCTATATAAGAAGTAAGTATATAATGAATACACAAAAATATTCTCCAAACGTAATGCCTTTAAAATCTAATAAGTAAGTTTTAATAAAAATGTCAAAAAATTCAGATTTGTAAATTAAAATTCAAGTTAATTTTGTAATATATATGATAAAAATAATGTATTATTTTAAATTTGGAATTAATAAACTAATGTAATAAAATTCTAAGATTTCTATTAAAACTTATAAAAATGTTAATTCTTGGTCTGTTAAGATTATATTAAATTTTTAAAAATCAAAGAACATTAGAAAACAAATTAAATATTTAAAATTACTCAATTAAATAATAATTAACCAATAACCTTTAAGAAATATTATTTAGCAAGTCGATAACTATTTATAAGAGTAAAGTATAAGGCGTAGTTATATTAAACTACAAAAGGTAACCTTAGTCTTGGCTTATAAGAAGCATGAATTGGCATTTAGTGTCTAAAATTAATCAGTTACTTTGTGTGGCAATACTTATTTAATATTTTATGCCTATATGTATTTATATGGTGATTTTTTGTTATCTTAAATTTTTATATTTAATGAGGTTAAGGGTATAGTAACATAGTTTAAAATGTTTGTCGGATGTAGTACACCTATGTTAGTTTAACCTAAATTTAGAGTACAGTAACACAGTTTTGACTATTACCTTTTGCCATTGCAGAAACGTTTTTTGCCACTATAGTAATCACTCCCTGAAGAAGCTGACTATATTTGTATTTAATTCCATATGCGTGTTTATATTGTCCTCTATATTTTAATTTCATTTATACTTTATTGTAGTCCTCCTTTGCATTCAATATTTGTATTTCGAATGTTTAATTTAAGTTTTGAAGATTTTGAGTTCTGTATATTTTTAAAATGAGATAAACTTTTACTATATTTGTGTTTTGTTCATTTATCCATGTAAAATTGTAATACTTCGAATTTTACACTTCACAATCTTTTTCTCTCTATATATACAACTGAAAATATTACACGAATTGCTAGTTTCATTATGTGCTCTATCATTAGCAAATTAGCAATGGTGGTACAATATAATATTTGTTAGCTGTGGCATAAGAACAAATATCCAAAGTTCAATGCCAGGACAGTTGAAATACAAAGAAGTTTGCTTCTGTGGTAGAAGAACAAATATCTGAAATTTTATAACAATATTTGAAATGTACTGACAAAAAACATTTATATTTTTGTCTTTTTAATAAAGTTGAAAAATTATAATTTACGTACTCATTTCCAGCTTTCCTTTCCTTTTATATATATATATATTGTATATTATTTATATTATTTTTGTATTTTGGCTGGTGCATGATTGATACATGCATATATGTATTCATTTACATTAATCTTTTTAATTAAATGAGATTAATAAACTCAAACATGCTTTTATCTTTATCGCTAGAAGGAAATATATCACCTCTCTGTATATAACTGGCAGACATTTGCATTCCTGTTCTTATTTCATTTTTCCTTAGACTAATGTGATGGTCGAATGGTTCGCTGCTGGCGTTCTAAAGGGGTTGTCGTTCCAAAGATCTGACGGTTAAAAATCGGGCATTTTGCCTGTCCGCAGGGAAAAGCACAGTAATCGAATTGGGCAAAGGAAGGGTAAGACAAAGGAACCACTGGCGCATCGTAGAATTCAGAGATTAAAGTTTAAAGTGATCTACGTAGTCCGGGGGCTTTCCGTCGAAATTTCGCTCGTTTCGCTTCAGTTCCTCCTTTGATCACCCTACGGGGCTGAGGGACGGAGTACAAATCTATTAATAGAAACTTTTCTGGTCATTTAATTTTGGTGCATTTCTGATGCACTGGAAAATGCAAATCTGCATAATTTAGTTCTTCCGCTGGTGCAAAGCCACTTTACTGACGTTTCGATGTACAATGCAAACCGTTTTAGCTTATCAAAGCGTGTGTAAAAATAACCAGAAAAAGAACTGATGTAAATTTTTCTAAAATTTACTGCAGCTTCTATAGCAGCTGAAATTTAAAGCATCTACAAAATGTTTTGATTTTCCTGTTACAATATGGTATATGCATTTATATGCATGAATATATATATTCTATATTGTTGCGTTATACGTAATTATATTTGCATACAACCTCAGGTTAAAGCATTGTATATATTAATGTTATTTAATTAAGAAAGAGGAACTACTTACCATGCTTACCAATCTATATTAAGCTTAGTGCTAATGTGTATCAAGTATTCAAAAAATAAATTTTTTACATAATTAAGCCGGAAAATTTTAATGATAAATAAAAATAATTTCTTTCTTTTAGGCTGTGAAAATTATAAATAAAGCAACTCTAAATGTCCATATTAATTACATTCATTAAAGAATATTTTAATAGTATGAAATATAAATGGTTTGTATTTCCAAAAAAGCAAACTAAAAGCAATGCCTTAAATTTAATAATTTAACGTCGGATGATAAATATTTTAACACATGACACTATTATCAGAGTTTATTCAGTTCTCAGAATCATTTCTGCACATTTGCGAGTTAAATAGTTTTTTGCCACAACTGAAATATTTTTCACAAAATAGCTTAGTCTTACTCTGATAATACTAGACAGAACTATAAATTATGTTGCTTTGGGATTGGCCCATTACTTAAAAGTAATTTTTTGCACACAAGGAAAACAAATTTACTTATATACATAATTTAAAGTGGATTTTAAACTTTGAGTATCTCCGACAGAGATGAGAATTGTGTCTAGCAGCTTTGAATCTGATATTACAACTGGAACAGTATGTTAACTCTAAGTTAGAAATAACAGCTATACGATTGCAAAGCGTTTACTATATTGAAAACAAAATTGAAATGATGTAATACTATGTTAAATTAATTTAATATATATATATATATATATATATATATATATATATATATATATATAATAATGTATACAGTAAATATATGTATTGTAAATGTACTTTTGCGTTTTAGTAATTTGGGTTTTACTCCATGATTCGGTTGCCATGAGATAAAGACATGACGGAAGGATTTGAATTTTGGTCAACATATAATTGATTTTGATCCTCAAAAATTTATTTTTTGTTATTTTTTAAATATATCTCTTTAAATCAATATATGACTCAACTTTAATTTAATTCGCAATTAAATGAACAAATCTATTGTCCCCTGAATAAAAAAATGTTTCCCATCAAAATAAGTTGTTAAGACACAAATGTTACACAAGATTTCATTCGTTATCTTTGCTTAAAACGAACTAAGAATTTGGTCACTTACAACTGCGAGATTGAGATGAGCTTCTATTTATTGTATAGAAAAATATCCAAAATCTTTAGTGAGATTTTTAGGATTTATTGGAAATGAAGTTTCATTCTGAAAAATGCGCACATTATTACATGAAAAACATATCATTACAAAGACATATAAATCACGCGTGATTTATCAGATTTTTCTTTAAAAGAATAATAAGTGAAATACAAGTGATTTATATCTGAGAATGAATTTATTGCATTTTTGTATCACAGTTAATATTGTCCTAGGAGGCATTGTCTTTACCACAGTTACTTTGACAATATTATAAGTAAAAATATAGTCTTAAATTTAAAGAGGTCAGTAACACAACATGCGAATATCTTAAATAAAAAATGATGTACTATTTTGATTTCTCATTGAAACTTACTAAGGAATCGTAGTTGAATTTATTTGGCCCAACTTGATGTGACAAGTTGAGTTTTTAGTATTTGTTTTATCGATAAAAATATATGCTCTGAGCAAATACTACAAATCCGATCAAATGTAATTTATACATTGATAATGCATATTTTTACTATCGAAAATTTCTTCTATGGATTACACTAGCTATAAAGTAAGAAGATATAATCAGCATATATAAGCATACATGTGACCTTCTGAATATGTAAATCCTACAAATAATCCGAAAATGCACCATGCATTGAATAGCCTAATACGTAACTTTGTACTGAATAGGAACATAAGCTGAATAGTTATTTTCACATAATTTTCTCATAGATATTCAATGGTATTTTCTTATCTTAGGAGAGGAAAGCAAGAAATCTCTCAAGCACTCACACCAAAGATGTGATTGCCGAATAAAGAAAAGCAATCTCAACGTATTTTATTACATATAATTTAAATCTTCACAGTTTAGGTCTAAATTAATTTCAAATCTGAATTGAATTCTAGTTATTAATTTGTAATATATATTTTCTTACTTTTCAGTTGATACTTGATTAATAATGTAAAAAAAAAGTACTTATTTTCTTAATTATTGATCAAAGCGACATCGATTATTTGTTATCAGAGCAATTCTTCATAAGTTTGATAAAATTTAAATATTTTGGTTGCTGGTTTTATGAAATGTTAGTATTCATTTTTCGTTTAGTGACCACTTAAAAGAAATAAAAATTTTCTTTTTTTTCTGTAAGTCAAGCAATTAAATAATTCTTTTTAAATGTTTTGAAAAAATTGTTATATATATATAAATTTATACAAAAATGATTTGTAAAAGTAGCCATAAATAAAAATCTAAAAATTTACATAAGTTGGGTTAAACTAGTTTTAAAACTATCCTCATTTATTTTCATTGAAAAATATATACTATATATAAATATTTAAAATCCATTAACAGATCATTTAAATGACGTTAATATTAGCAGATTTATTTCAGACTACAAGGATGGTTCAGTTTTGTCACTAAAATTAATTTTCAATTTATATTAATAATGTACAAAGTTATTGCTGTAAATGATTTAAAAATTTAATAAATAGTAAAGATAGTACCATTAAAATTCTAATTACTATATTATTCAATTCCAATATTAAAATACATAATTATTTATATTTTTCTTAGTTTTTATTGCTAACAATCTGATTTAAATCCTACAATGCCTTTTCAAAATGTGAAAAAATAAATATTATATTTGATAATATTAATTTATAATAAGGACGACTATACAGTACATTGTAATACAATAACTTCTTGTATTATCCCTTATAAATTAAGTTAACAAAAATAGCTTTTATCATTTAATGTTATTTTCATGAAAAAAGTGAAAGCTGACACTGTTAATTTAGATTTGAAAACTAAATTCTTTGGTGATGAATATTGTATTTATTTTACATGCAGGTTAGTAGGTCACTGTGAAGTTTAACGAGACCCTGGAAGGAATTTTTATACATAGAAGACTACGTTTGTGTGATGCAAAGCAGTTAAAGTGGAAAATTTCAAAGCATTCTCTCCAACATATTAGGGCATGCTATATCCAAAGACAATTAATCATATCCTGGTTTTAAATTTTATCTAGAAAGGAGCCTAGAATTTCTAACACCATTATTCTTGTAAACAAAACATTATTAAAAATGAAACATTTATAATTACAATAACATAAGAAACAGAAATGCCTTTTGTGTAAAAGTTTCTCAAAATCTAATAAAAATTTACGTTCAAACCAATGCATCATTTTTTTTGCATAAAAATAATTCATTTATGAAAACAATGTTTCTAAATTAAAAAGTATGTTAATTTGAGCACATCTTAAAAACTTGCAGGCATACATTTGTATTTTTTTTAATTATTCACAAAAATAAACTTCATAATATTATTTGTATCAATTATTTAATTAGACAAGTTTCGTCACAATTCATAAAAAAGTAAAGTCACTATTTTTATATTTTAACTGATTTATAAACCAGAAAACTAATTTATATTACGTAATTTTAAGACATTTAAAAAAAAAATCCGTTTTGTCAATTACGAAAAACTCTGACATGTTTTCATGAAAATGTTTTTAAAGAAATTTTAAGTAATGACAGTTAATGTCTAGAAAGAAAAGAATATGAAAACAATGTTCTCTTATTTCAGAGTATCTCACAAAAATAAGACTTTTTTCATTTATGAACACTCAATAAATCAAATAACAATTAATTAATTATAAATGTAATATTTTAAGGAAAATTTAAAATTTTTCTTCAAATGATAGAGTTATATTTAAATAGTTTCCTTAGAAAATACAAAATAATGATGTAAGCTTTCTACGTCAAATACAGTTCTTATAATGATCAATAGTTTATAAAAATTTCCTTTCTAAATCCTAATAATATTTTTCATTAAAGGATATATATCTTATTTTATTGCGAAAAGATTCTCAATAAAAATAGACATGATATACCCAGTAATTATGATTGAATTTTTAACATTTGTAAAAGCGAAACATCTAAAAAATTTATAATCATTTTCTTTTTTTCCAACATGACTAAGAAAATATATTCTCACTCTTCATAAACCGTATTTTAAACATAATATACATTGTGAGTATGCTTTCCTTATAATCTTAAAAATCGATACTTAATTTTAAAAGTGTTTTTAATATTTGCATATATAATTTTTTTCTCTTAAAGAATGTAAGAAAAGTTAATTCTCTTGCCACACTTTTAGTAAAAAAATTAGTAGGGTAAAAATTAAAAAAAAAAATTATAAGACTTTTTGCTATAAAATGCTTAATCATGAAATATTTTTCATAATATATGAAAATAATCTTAGAGATTAGTTAAAATATATCTAAGCTCTTTAATTAAAGAATGCATGCATTTTATATGAGACAAATTTCTAAAAAAAATTCATATAGATAGAATTTTTATAACTTTTGAAAACATTAAAGACTTTTTATATTTTTTATTCGATGCTGCTTAAGTAGGATTTTCTTCACGTTTTTTAGTTGTAGAAAAACCATATGCGCCAAAGTTTAATGATTTTATTACTTATTTTTTACTTGTTCAATGAATTTTACTTAAACATATTCGTTGTCTAAAAATAAATAAAATTAATTTTTAATGCATACACTTAAGTTTTGAGTTTCTGAAGAAACAAAAGTTAAATTTATTCCTTATAATTTCCTACTTTTTAAAATTTAATTTTATGTTTTGTTTGTGATTAATAATATAAATTTAATAGTCATGTAAATAAATAAAACATGCTCTTGGAAATTAAAATTAAACGCTTCGATATAATTAAATCTTATGATATTAACTATATATATATATCCCAAACCCCAAAAGTTTTACAATCTTTGGAATAAAAAATAATAGTTCTTAATGTAATTGAGTATTAGAAAAATCATTAAATCATTGAAATATTTTATATATTCATATTACCTTTGTTACCAAATGTAGTTGATAAAATGGTATTTTAAAATAGACAAAAACAGAAATTTACAAATCCTTTGTTAAAACTAAAATTTTAGGCTTGCGAGTGGCAAAATTTTATTTTTGTTCTCAAAATTTGATTGTTTTCGTTGCATATTGTTTTTATATTTGTGATTGAATTAATATTTTTAAAAAGTATACCTGTACTCCTTTATAATATTGTTACTTCAAAAAAGTGTTTATTTTTCCTTACGTGTAACAATACACAATTTAAGAGCATTTTAAAGAAAATATAAGCAATTTCGTTTTATTTTTTATTATTACTATTTTTATTCTTAAACCTTAAACGAAGATATTAAATTAAAAATCATTTTTTACCTGCTGCTAATCTTTTTTCCTTATAGAATATTTTATAAAATATTTAATGTTGACAATAAAAACAGTTTAAAAAAATAAATAATTCTATTTTTTTATTCTGAAATAAATGCTAGCATAAATGTATCATATATAATGTGGAGCAATTTCATAATACACTAATTATTTTTTAAAGTATGTTGAAATTTTAGTTATTATTTATCGAAAAATATGTACTTATCATATTTTATTCTAGCTTATATTAAAAAATATGAACGATTTCTCTACCTCAAGACAAATAAATATTTTTTGCTAATGAAGGTAGAGGTATTTTTCATATTCAATAAATAATTAAAACAAAAGCAATCTTGGAGGGTGAGCCTGCTTTTAGCCGTGTACGTCTCTAATAATTTTTAACGTAATAGCATGACATTTTGTCAGAAAATATTCTCTACTGAATCACATAAACATTTCCCTCCTCGCATAAAAATCTTTCTTCGTCCAAATGGTAAACTTAAAAGTTAATTAAAATTCGAGCAATGTAAATAACGACTTTTATTCAGCCTTTTCTACAAGTGTTTTTTTTCTTCCTCTTCCGACTCATTGGCTCGGAAGACGAAGTCCTGGATACAATTAAATGGAAAAGATTCGGGAGCGCCGAAGAAAATTATTGTAAGCTTATTTGGCTGAAGAAAAAGCATATCCAGTTTCTTCTTTTTCCTCCGTTTCTTTAATTGCCTGAAGAAATGTTTGTACCACCGTTAGAAATATTTACGGCGTTAAGCGGAGGAAGAGGAGGGGTGGAAAACAATAAAATTTGCTGTAATTAGATGGGGCGTCCAGAATGTTCGATAAAAATAGAAACCAGAGGAACTCTCATATTAGTATTCTTCCCCCGTCGCTGGAGTAAAGGGTTTTCTAGCCCCAACGGGTATGGCTCCTATGGGTGCTGAGTTTGGCCTTTTCTTAGCTTGTATTCTTTAGATAGTTTATAGATGATAAAATTGCTACACACCGATACAATTTCAATAAAAAAGAAAGACTTTTTTGCTATAAACATTATATAACTGATGTTTTAAATATTCGAATAAATTACTTTTGGTGCAGATGTAATTATTTTTATCCATTAACTTAGTATTTTTTTAAATTATGAGTTTAATTTAATGTACGAATTGTACAAGATCTAGTTATTTATATTTTAAAAATATTATTAACAGGAAATTATTTCTATTTAAAATGTCTTTTATTTCTAAATTATTGACTTAATTTGGTTTGCTAAACATTTCAGGATCACATTTTTTCGCATGATTTGTGACTCCAATTTCTGTTTTAAGGTGGGTTTTGAAACATTACAAAAATTCATGCTTGGAATAGGATTTGAATCTATGAACTTCGAAACTCAACCATTAAAAACCTAAGATCACTAAAATTGTAAGTAAAATCTCATTATTTTAGTTCTTTTATATGTGATATCTTAAGTATTATGATCTGAAACTTAAAACACCCAATTATTTCACGAACATATTTTAAACAACTTATTGTAAAAGTACATATTAATAAATCTTAGTTAATATGGTTATTGAACATGAGCTTAAATTTATATTATTCTAAATTCCAAACACATAACAACATTTCCTTGCTATTTATAACTTTATGAATTATAGTCTTTAGATTTTAATTATTTCATTTTATGTCTATGGCATCGAAAATCCTTGAAAAAGATGTCATTGTTAAATGGTCTTCATTTTTCTTTCTGGAACATCAACATAAATTTCATTAAAATTAAATCCATATTATCTTTAGTAGCTCAGATTATCGATTGATATACATATCTAATATTCTTGATACGTAGCTACATGCTTTTTGTGAGCTATTATGATCATGCTATGATATATGAAGTGGAAAAAGTCCCTTAATTTATCTTTCTTCGATATTCCTTTGCATTTCTTTTATTGAAATCTCTATTCCACGAAGAAAATGTTTTGACAAAGATATTTCTGCCATGGACAAAAGGTAGCAAGGAGAATGGAATGCAAGAATTTCTGCTGATTTCTCCTTGATATCTGAGTGAAATATTTTACATGAAAAGATTAAAATAAATCAACAATCATCGTTGTTCAGACAAATAGCATCATGTATATCTGTAAATGTCAGGATAGTTGGCATGTATGTCATAAGAGAAACCAGGATAATGAAAATAAACTATTTACATAAGTTATTACTATTTATATACGTTAACTAAAAAGTGAATAATCAATTATTTATTAATATATATGAAAGTAATGATTAATTTAAAAAGTATTGACTGATTTCTCTCTTTAAATAAATTTTATTCACTATCAGATATCTGATATTTAGAGCCAGCTCTTAATTTCAAAATTTCCAAAAGAATCAAATTTTATTTATTTATATTTTTTGTTGAACCTTCTTAAATTAAAACAATATTTTTCAAATAAATATACTAGAAATAAATCATGATTACATAACTCATATCAGCCATTATTACTGGAATATAGAGTGTACTTTTGTGTATTTGTAATTAATTTGGAAATTTTAAAATCAGTTTAATTAGTAACAACTTTGTTGCTTAAGTTTGCTCAGATTTAGGAAATTTTTTGGATATCTCGAAAAGATATAAATGTATTTATAAAATCATATAAAATTTTATTAAAATATTGCTACAATATTGTAAATGAAAAAGTATGAGTTTTGCAAATTACTTGAAAATACATAAGGTAATCATGAGACATATGTTAAATTACGAAAGTTAATTGAAAGAAGTTTGATGTTCGTAAGCTTAAAAAAATGAAATAATTTTCTAATTTATTGAACAATTAAGAAAATGCTTTTAATGTTTTCTTCAGATTTCCTTGTAAGAAATATAAAAACTGTATCTAAAAAAATAATATTTTGTGTAAAAGTATATTTTTATAATTTATTATTTTTTAAAAAGGAAAAATACTGTATTTATAGAATATATTCTTATGGAAATATAAAAGTAATATAATCTTTTTTACAGAGTACTAGTTTACAAACTTCTAAAATGCTTATATTAGCGAAATGTTCCTACATAAAAATATGAATTAATAAAAAGTTATTATAGATAAGATAAATTTAAAGGCAATATTTTTTTATTGCTAGGAAAAAGAATTTAACTACAATATTGAAAGCCTTTCCACAGTTAAAATTCAAAAATTGAATGATGGAAAAGTGAAATTTATATATCCTATTTGGAAATAAATTTGAATAGTTAAATAAAAATTAGAATAAAGTAGCTGAATGCTTATAATTTTTTAAAACAGTTAACAAGAAATTTAAATTTTCTCCAGATAAATTAAAAAAGCAGAAAAATATTTTTCAGATTTCTGAATGTGATATGCGACACTTATTATATTAAAATAACAGCAATTATACATACAATAACATTTTTTAGCTGATTCATTTTGTTAAGATATTAAACATTAATGATACATTCTTAAAAATATCGAAATAATCTTCTTAGTGCAAGACCACTTTAAAAAATAGCATGAAAATTATCACAAAAATTCAATTATTAATCACACCGGTCATCATCATTGGATGATCATAATATTTTTTTTCAGGATAAAAATTATATTTTTCTTAATTATCTTATTGTGTTGAGCCAAATAATTAAAAAGAAAAACACAATTCTGAACACAACATGAACATCATCTGTCACTAATGAATTAGAGCTATTTATCAGGAATGGCTCTACTAAATATTATTGAGTTACAGTGGATTCAGATAACTGCTGTGATTAAAAATATTTGCTGAAATATTTTGAGTTTACGGTAAAGGCTTGAAAATATCACCATAAAAAGTCAACAAAAATATTGTATTTTTATATTATGATATTTTATTAGCTATTGAAAAACCTCAAATACACTGTAAACAATATATTGCCGTTGTCGTAAATACTGCGGAATAATTAATAGAAATACAACCAGAACAAAATTTGAAAATGCCACTTAACATGCATTTTTACTTTTTGGTGACGATTATAATATTTATATCAAAAAGGAAATGCAAAAAAATCCACTTAAACTAAATGCATATTTACGCGTAGAAATATAATCATCAAAATGTTGTTAAATGAAATTTTAGATAATATATGAAACAAGGAATATTTTGATATAAAATATGAATTTTCAGTTAAATTCTAAGATTCTTTTTAATTATCAAGTACTTGTCTAAGCAGTATGCTTTCTGCATAAAGCTCTTGTACTAAATGCTTTAATTTTATAAACAGTGTGATTATTTTTTTTTAAATGTTATTATGACACGACACACAATTATTTTTCTTGGAAATATTACAGAAATTAACTTCGTTAAAATTTATTGATAAGAAAACATGTAAATAACTTCTAATTAAATAAATAAAAACAAATTAAGTACATAAGAAAATATTCATTTCCTGTCTTACATTTAATTTTTTATGCAGTTTTTCATTGAAGTACATTTTCTTGCAGATTAAATGAGTCAACAGTTCCTTCCCTCAATTTAAAATTTTCAACTGTATCAAAGTTATAGTATTTAATTTAATACTTATCGCAATTATTAATTAAGAATCACAATGTAGATTTAGTTCAAAAATAGTTTATTATTTTTAAAAATGTGCAATATTCTTAATGCATAAATTTCAAACGGAATGTAGAGAAATAAATTCTAAACATTTCTAAATTAAATCCAGTATAATTTTTAGAATTTGGTTATAAAGAAAATATTTATCTTACGAAGGTTAATTAATTCATGAAAAATAATGACTTAAAATACTTAATCCAATTAACTTTTGTCAGTTCATTAAGATAAAAAACATTTTGCTATTGCAGATTTAATTGAAGAAAGCGAGTGGCGAAGCAATCACACCGGCAAGGTCAAACTCTGTAGAAGTGTTTTTTCCTCAGTAGAACGTTTCTAAGAAGAAAGCCACCTTGCAGGTTCCCACGGAAGCTTAAGTGCAGATTAAAAGTTTTACCGAGATTGCTCAGAAATTATTTAGAAATGTTAATAATATTTTAACCCTTAAATTTACAAAATGTAAAATAATTTACTACTTTATCACTTGTATAGATGATGGTATAAGTTATAATGTAAAGAAATCGGGATTTCTTCGATTTCTAATGATTATCTTTAGCAACGATACGTTCTGATAATAATATCACGCATTACTTTTCTCAACATTACTTACCTAAATTTGTTCATATACATATAGTCATATATGTAATTATAAGTATGTATTTTAAATTGGAACAATTTAAGATTTATCACTCAAATAAGGTACCTAATTATAATGAATTAAGTTTTTTAAAATATTTTTTTGATTTCCTTCAATTTGTAAATTATATAGATTGGCGTAAGAAATACTGAAACTTTTATTGAATATATGCAAACGTAACTAAAATTTTCTATAACTTGTCTACATTCTTGAAGATAATGTGATGTTTTTTTATGATATAGAAATTTTGTGTATTAATTTTTTAAATATTTTTATATTAGTTGAGTTTACTAATGTTGTATAAGTTTATGCTTGTATATTTTGATATAATTATGAGCCATTTATGCACAATATTGTTAAACAAATTCAAATTATATTAATTCGCGTATGATAAATAATAATAGCTTAATGTAAGATTTTAGCTATCTTTTAATTGATTTGCTTTTGTTCTTTGAAGATTATGTTGCTCTAACGTTTTTGATTAAGAGTACTCTGTTATGTTATTTTATAGTCCTAAAGAAATTTATTCGTTTGTTGTCTTATGCGTTATTCTTAAAATAAATCTTTATTTTAATCTAGCTAATGGCCAAACAGTCTGGTGAACGTTAATAGACTATTATGTGGAAGTGAAGATAAAAATTTATAATTATAAAATTTCTTAACTATTCATCAAAGAATTGCATGGGTTTATACATTTTTACGTCATTCTTTCTCTGGAAAAGAACACTTCAGCAATTAGAGCAAATTTACGATTTGGCTCGTGCACTGAGAAAAGAAAACACGGTAAAAATTTGCCACTTTTCCCTCGGGTAATTAAGCCTATTGTCGGGTACGGTGTGGGGAAGGGGCTGGGGCAGACTGGGGTGAAAGAAAAATGCGCGTCGCTTCTGCGCAGAGAAGCGGTGGCTTGTGCGAGAGGAACTCAGGCATCGGTTCAGTCAGCGGTTAGCAGTCACGAAGAGCCCACGATGTCGGAAGGGTTCCCCTCTCCTGAAGGGACTATTTACCTCCGCCGTTCGGATTACACGCACGGAACGGACAACCCCTTTCTATCCACCCTTCAGCGTGCAACTGGTGATCATTCTCTATTGCTCTTTCGCTGGCAATACTAAAGTCCGTGCCAGATGGGACGCACTTTATCGCTGTAACAGGATTCAACATGTAACTTGTTTTTAAGAAAAAAAGAAATGTCCAGAGAATAAAGCCAGAAAAATGATTAAACATTAATTCTTTAATATCCATATACTGAAGCTTAAGCCTTGATGATATTTTGCAGTTTTAAAAACAAGAACCTGAAAAGCATCTGATTAAAGGAACTTATAATGAAAACCAATAATGAATTTTTGTGATAAATGTTGTTAATAAGGCTGGAATCATTCATCCATTGTTCACAAATGTAAGCGATTTGAAAGTTATTTTTGAAGTGATTTCTGGATTCCACTTTCCTAAGGTTTCCGATAAAAAAGAGAAAATTATCCATCCTTTTTTGTTGTGTCATCGTAATTTAGCCACTTGAAGGGCTTTGAACAGATTATGTGACTCTCATATATTTTAGAAGAGAAAAAGTACTTTTAAGCAACATATTTGGTGCTGATCAAGATAAAGATGATTACTTTTTTGGCGACACTTTTCCGGTTATGAGAAAACTTTCCGCCAAAGGAGGAGTAACAGGTTTCAGTGAAATCCATTATCATGTAAAGTCTTAGAAACTAGTATCACTGAAAAGCAATAATGAGTTAGTGACGTAGAAGTTGCAAAATCATTCGTCAGCAATAATTTTACTTGTATTATTGGTGCTTTATCCAGGTAGTTTAAAAGTGAATCCACAATCTGTAAGAAATATTGCCGAAAGTATGCAGTGTACATTAGTGATTTACTGTGATCAACATTAGATAGTTTGTATACATTCATGTTTTAATGCAAATCAGATGCCCGAGTCTTCTATTAAGAATATTGTTAATGAAATAAGTTGCACAAATACTTTAGATTAAGCCAACAAAATATCGCCACTTTTTGAAGTGTACATACCTCAGTGGCAATAAGTTTCCATGTGTGAATTTTTCATTCACTACAATAAAAGTGATTATTCAGCAATAATTTTAAATCTAAAAAGTATATTATTAGGCGGTGATTCTAGATAATTTAAATGAATGAAAAAACAATCATAACCGCAACGAATACCATGAAAAGCTTAACATTTTAATCATTTCCACAAAAGAGGTTCACCTAAAATATAGAGATGCATTGATAATTGTGTCTTACATTGTGATTGTTTATGGACTATGAGAAGAGCTTCTGAAGTTTTGCTTTGTAAGTAATGGCATGCACTTAATTCGCGTAGTAAAAAGAAATCGAATGTTTCAAGGACAAGTTCCGATAAACAAGTGACACTCGACGTGAAGATCCGGAAATCGATGAGGACCTGTTGAACAGTCACAAGCAGCATTCAGTTCCCGTTGATTACCGACCTGGAAATTAGTCCTCAAGCTAAGTATCGTAACACAGACATCGAAGTGAAAATGTTCCATTGGCAATAATTGCTTAGGTTATGAGAATGCACTGATTTTTTTTGTTATTTGTTATTATATTTCAACCGAAAACTACTGAACTACAAAGAAAATTCTTCATATTCACGTTTGCAAGTCAGTTAACCATAATTCACTAAAGGTTGGGACACAAAGGGAGGAACATCGGGTTGAGTGAAGATGCCACGTTCCTTCCTGGTGAAGAAGGTGAAACACCCTGTTGATCATAGCAACCGGTGGCCCTACCATGAGGCCCCTTCCAGCCCTTCTGAAGCGGCAACTCCCCCTTCTGGCTTCACAATACACTACAACAATGGTAAGTTTCAATATTTGGCTTTTTTAGACATGGTTTTTTTTTCTATATTACATTTCGAAAAAGTTATTAGATTTGTTTGTGCTTTTTATTCGATTAATTAATTAGCTGGAAAACTTGATTACTTTAATTCAAAATGAGTGTAATAAAAATACATGTTTAGAATTTTATTCAAAATCCAATTTTCTTAAAAAAAATAGAATACCTTACGCTTAAAAGTTATAAGGCTCAGTTTTCTTTTCATTAGTTATAGTTTTACGTAATTTTTTTCAAAAAAATTCATCACTGTAAAAAGATAAAAATATCTTTATATAAAAAAAAATCTAATAAACTTTTTTAAGGAAAATTTAATAAGTGATTAGTTTTTAATTACAAGTCTCCCACAGCAAAAATGAAAATATCTATGATTTTAGAACTTAGAAACGCAATTTCCTTTTAATACAGATAATAGAGCAAATTAGTAATTTTCCACTAATAAATTTAAAGCCATAATGTGATTTTTTATTAGAAAAATTTATATAAGTATTTCGAAATGATAAATATACCAATAAATATAATAATCATTGTTAGAATTATTAATCATATAGTGTATAGTTAAGTAATTGAAATTTAACCTATTTTAATTAAAACCTTGTGAGTGTATGAGATTTTAGGAATTTTGAATGGTTTACTATATCAATGTAGTATATTGGAAAGCAAAATAGGTATTGTTAGGAACTCTGTAGAAAAAAGTTTTTACCTATCAAAAAAAGTTTTTGTTTTATCAAATTTTTACTTAATAATCCGAAAGGCCTCTGTTCAGAAATTAAATCCTTTCTTTAAGTGACTCATTAAATAATACCCTAAAATGGCAAGAAAATTTTGCATAAAAATATCTTTACGTTTCATTATTTACAATACATCAAGTCTACGTTTTTTTTTTTTTTTTTTTTTTAAGTTTTTTTTTTTTTTTAAAGAAATTTAATTTGCTAGAAAAAGGTTAATATCCTAAGATTTATAATTTTGCTTCAGCTAAAATAGTTTTCGTTATTTACTATATTCACCTGAATTATCTTAAATTATTAACAATCAATGATTAATAAATTGCAAGGTATTGTAACTAATAAGTCGATAAGTTCAAGATGCACCACAACGAATCAGAATGGTGACATTCACATAAATAAAAGCAAGTAAGTCATAAAAATGTAATAGTAAATGCGATCGTCAATTTATTATTCTTCAATGAAATAAAGGTTTATTGATTTAAATAAAATAATTTTAGATGATGATAACATAGTTATAATACTTTCTAATGGGGAAACTTCTTATTCGAAATTATTTAACTTACAAGTTATAATTTCATCAATGCAATGCATTCATATTATAATTTTATAAGAAAGTACTTAATAAGAATATTTTTTATTTAGCTAATAAAGGAATCGCGTTATTATTCCATTATTAAAATTAAGCCAATTTTTTTAAGATAATTATAAAAAAAATTGGTAAATAACTATAAAATTAATTTTATTTTATTGAATTAAGTGTAAAAACAATTACAAATTTGCTCGTTTCTAAAACTTTTCCTCAAACTTTTCAATTTTTAATTAAAATTGGACAGTGCCATTTAAAAAATTATTATTTAAAAACATTGTTCCAATAGATTTTCAAATATACGATTCAATAAAGTGTTTCAAACAGTTTGATCACTGGCTTAGTGAATGTATTATTTTACATAAATTGTTTATTCTTAAATAAAACTCTTCACATTTAAAAGGAACAGATGAGAAAATACAAAACTAATACATTCCGTAAAATAAAAATTTTATTTTTACATGAATATTAATTTTTTAACTCTTGATTTAATTAACAATATCCACATTTATTTTCAATAGTTTTTCATTATCAATTTTCACTAAAACAATATTTTATACATATATTTTTTATGGAAAAGTGTAGAAAATCACTATTCTGTACATAAGAAATATAGTTTCCCTCTAAAGAAGATTAATTATATTCAGAATTAATTTTTTTAAATTTTAAAAGTTTTTTCTGGAAAAGGGAAAACAGAATGCCTTTTTTCTGCAACCCTTATGATATAAATGCATTCTTTCATTCAGAGTATAAATTATTAAAACTAATTTCTCTCTACTTTAATGAAGAAAAACGTTTTTCTTTACAGTTTAAAAAAATTTTTAAATAAAAAAGGAAAATCTGTTTTAAACACAAATTTATTTTCATGAAATTTTTTTATAAACAGTTTCAACACTTACAAAATACCATTTAAACAGTTATATAAAATATGTAAATGATTATATTCATAAAAAATAATTAGACTAAAATTGATAAGAAGTTTTTAACATGATTAGTAAGATTAATAAGAATTAAATTATATTAGTACTTTATTTGGAAGCTATTTTTTATATTTGATTTTAATAAATAAAATTAATAAGAATAGTTAATAGGAGTTAATCACGAGTTTCTTATTTAAATATTAAATTGATCTTCTATAATGAGAATAATGATACTCAAATAAGTATATAGTACTTCCACAACTGGACTACATAAATAACATTGTAACTCCTGTTATTATATTTGAAAAGAAAACTTACTAATTAATATTTAAATTATTTAAAGAAAAATAGGCAAAGATATATTTGATTAATTTAAAGTATAAAATATATTATAAAAATTATTATAATTATCTTAAACTGTACTAAGGAAAAATTTAATATAATGCAAATGAGAAAAATATATTAAATCTAATCTGGTGAATCTAGCAGACAAACAGAAATTTCAAGATTGCTTATTGAGAGTAATATTATTTTAATCATTAAATTTTCCTCATTACTTTAAATTATTAAAAAAAATTATTTTCATTGATAAAAATCCTAAATATTCTTTACTATATGTATTGTAATGGAATTTTCCCTGTTACTTTCATCTAAAAGTCGTTATTAAAGAGAGAAAGTTAAATTTTCCTTCCTTAAATTAATGAAATTAAATGATGCGATGCTTTTAAACCTGATTAAAAGATATGCTCGCTTATCGCTTGGAATCATTAAATGAATTCCTGTAAGTTTTCTTACCCAACCTGATCTTTCGTTATTGCTGTCTTGATATTTTGTATGAAACTGTGGATGCGCAGAAGTATTTGTTTTCTAATACAATTAAGTTACTGTCTCATTAATTAGTAAGCATCGAGGCTTCGAATTTAATCAAAATACCTGAACCCTTTTAATCAAAGTTCTCGCGTGTAAGATGAAGATGCTTTAAGTAATAATTAATTCATACATTTAAAAGATTTGTCTTCGAATAAACCCAAGAAAAATTTAGAGATAAAGCAAATGTAAGATTTTATATTAGATATCACTAATGTCCAAATATGATTAAATTTGTTTTAATGTACATTAAAAAAGTAGTTAAATGTTTAATCATTAAAGGTATTTTTCTTTCTAAAACTTTGATCTTATTTTAAGAAATAGCAATGAAATTTATTTTTCAAATTTGATTAAGAAATAAAACCATTTTTACTAATATTTATTTTAAGTAGCAAATTTTATTCGTAATTTCTTTTCTTCATAAAAATAAGAACTTAAATCAACTTTTTTTTATTAATGTTAATGAGCAACTTTTAATGATGTGGTTGAGAATTTAATTATTCATATTTAAGGGCAAATGTCTAGCATGTTAATTTAAAAAATCAACTAATATTATAAAATGCTTAAGTTAGTCATTTTAATATTTAAAGCAGACAATTTCAGCAAAAAATATTAAATATCTATTGCATAGATATATTCTTTAACATAATATTTTAGGTTAACATTTATTTCTAGCACATACTTAATATGTAATGTAGTTTTGTAAACATAGTTTTTGTTGTTTCCAATGATTTTTCTCTCACAATTATCATTCTAACTTGAACCTAAAAGTTAATTAGTGAAGTATTGAAATTAATAGAAAGCCATAGCATAATACTTCTGCCTATACACTCCTTGAAGAAAATAAATTGAAAAAATCCCGAAGTGATCGAAAAAATTAATTTTATCTTATATTAGTTTTCCGAAAAAGAATGAATACTTCCTGTCTGTTCATGTAATTAAAAAAATAAAAAAAAGAAAGAAACATAACGATTCAGATGACATTATCACTTTTCTTATAAGTGAAGCCTTAGTAAAAAAGAAACTCTAAAATTAATGATTTATTCTCATTATATTAATATTCTCTTCATTATACACTTACAAATAATTAAAGGTTTGATGCCAAATGATATCTAAAAATTAAAAAAATATAAAATTTGGATAAGTTTTCAGACACTTTAAGAAATTATATTATGTTAGCTTGTGATAAATTCTGTTGAAAAATACAGAGATGAATTTCATGTGAAAACTTTAATCTGGATTAGTGTTTTTTAAATAAATATTATATATTAAAGAAAGATTAATATACTTTCTAAGTGACGAAGGTATTTTAAATATATATATTTTTGGTCAAGCATCAGTTGTAAGTTTAGTAAGGTTTAAATTCTTTTGTGCGGCCAAACTATTATTATACATGTCCCTTTTTTCCTTAGAATCAAAATTTAGCAATACTCATTTTAATTTATCCTTATAAAAATGCATAAAATTGTACTATATCTTTTGGTTAAGAGAAAAGCTAAAAAATATATTTCATTATTTTTAGCTCAGAAAAAGGAAAATTTTACTATTGTATTCCCAAAATATTCTATATTTTTAAAAGTAAAATGAAATGTTAATATACATTAACCCCTAACATTTTTTGCCTTATCAATTAGGAAAATACTTATTTAATTTATGTTCTAATATAGTTTCACTATAAGGCTTGAAATAAAACAGATACTATCTCAGTTTCTTGTATTTTGTTTGAGAAAAGTAAATTGAATTACCTCTTCAATAAAGTTAGTAATCTTATGATAATAATAAGACTTTCTGAGATAGAAAATTAATGAATCAAAAATAAAACAGCCCTTCTTGATTTTCTGAAAATACTCGTGGAAAAAGGATATTTTTTTTAGCGATAGGAATGTTAAATTAATATAAAAAGCAAGGAAATTAGGAAGTGAAAAGATCCAATTTTATTTTAACATATTCTGATTTTATTAAATTTTTTTGGTTTCTTACTATTAATTTCATAGTTTTTTTTTAATGTTTTATAGATTTTTTTTAAAAACCACAGTTTTTCAATAATTTGAAGCAATCGTTCTTAATATTTTAGTTCTTTAAATAATAAATTATATTTATTTGCCTGCTTCTCCTTTGCCTTAGAGATTTGTTATGTAAGTTTAAGCTATTAATTAAAAATTCTTAGAATACTTTTTGAGTTTATATACCATATTATTATTTATTTATTTTATAATTTTCTTTTAAAAAAATATGTTTACTAGTAATTTGAAGCACAAGATTTTAATGTTTTAGTTTTCTTATAATTATTAACATATTTTAATTCAAAATCTTAAATTAAGTGTACTTTGTTATTGTTCGTTTTTTTCGACCTTATAATATTAATTTTAGATTTTTTTTAAAAATCTTATTATTCTTTAATAAAAAACTAAGTTTCTCAATAACTTGAACTACTGATGTTCAGTATTTTAACTTGATTTATATTTCAGTACTTTTACATTTGTTTCACCTCCCCCCTTGTTTTATTCAAACCTTAATTCAAAAATTTAAAATAATTTAATGTTTTATTTTGTATTCATCATATTAGGTTATTTCATTGTGTTGTTGGTTTTTAATCAATAAAGGCTACCAATTCCATGACTATTTTAAGCAGTTCGTATTTTTTTTTTAACTTTTAACGTAATTCTAGTTTGAAGCTTTTATTTATCTGTTTTTTCACTTAGCAAGTTAATTAAAAATGTAATTAATTAAACGTACAATAAGTATTTTTTCAATTTTGGCCTTAATGATAT
The DNA here is from genome assembly GCA_026290005.1 of Latrodectus geometricus. Taxonomy (NCBI): domain Eukaryota; kingdom Metazoa; phylum Arthropoda; class Arachnida; order Araneae; family Theridiidae; genus Latrodectus; species Latrodectus geometricus. Next base: position 224,594 of record JAPDSC010108238.1, read on the forward strand.
TAATTTTATTTTTCTAGTAAAAAATATTGTTTTAATTTTTAAAGCTCTGATGTTACTGTTTTTTTTTACTTTTTTTTAATCATAGAGGTTTAGAATATATTTTTTTATTTTAAAGTTCCCTTTTTTATTATTTTTTTAATGAAACTAAAATTATTTTACAATTTGAAGTTATAGTTTTCCAAACTCCTCATTCTCTTAATAACTGTTTTTTTTTCTTTTAGTTTTGGTTTTTTCTTTTATCTAAATATTTATTCAAAACATTTAAAGAGAGTTTCAAGTAAACACATTTTGAGTATTTTTAATTTTGCTCTTCATAATGTGTTAATTTCATTTATCAATTTGTTGTTTTTTAGTACAAAATTTGTTTCTTTTATTGTTTGAATCCCTAATCTTACCATTTCCTCTTTACACATAGTTTTAGATTATATTTATTTTTTTGTTTTATTTTAACCAGCATTTCTAAACAAATTCAAAATGTATTTTACAAATATCAATATAATTTGTTAATACAAAATATCTTTTAATCTTGTTTTTTGCTTAAGTATATAATTTAAATTTTAATGCATATGCATTGAAATTTAATGTACTAATCAAACAGTTTATTAAGGTGATTTATAAAAACTAATCATAAGTTATAAAACTCCTTTTGTTTTCTTTATTCCTTATCTTTCTTCACGTGTTGGCTGTTGAATATTGGTTTTAGTATATCTTTATATTTCATTGATGTTTTGGTATATTCTATAAAAGTTCAATAAATGCAAAATTAGATAAAAATAAAATTACAATTCTTCATTATTCTCTTAAAAATAATTTAAAATTTCATAGTTTAATACCACATACAAACTATATATTTCTATTTAATTGTAGTGTAACATTAATTATTAGACAAATACAAATGGTTAAGTTGAAAATTCAAAGTGTATTTAATGTTATACTCCAGTCTTTAAAAAAATGATGCTATTCATTTCCTAATAATAATGTTATAAATGAACACTTATATAACAACAAATTACAGTGTTAACTAATTAAAAATATTTGTCTATTGAGTTTAAAGCAAACACTTATTTTTTATTTAATTCTGAAAGTAGTTTCATTTTAAATATAACAAACTACAGAAATTGAGCAGATTCCGCAAAAAATTTAATGAATTTTACTGTTACAATATGAATTGTTTTGCATAAATTTTCTTATTTACATAATTATTATAATATTAATTTTTAAGAAATCATTTGTTTCATAATAAGTTTTAATTAAATGCATTTTTTATTTTGGTTATTTTCCTGCTGAGTTCCAAATTTAAATACATGTTTCTTGATCATGTTATTTTAAGGAAATTTTAAATTTCTAATAATCTTTTCTATCATTTTGAGCATAAAAATCATTTAATCTAAATAAAGAAATTATTCAAAAATGATTTCTGTTTACATAAATATTTTGCATTATTAATAAATTGCTTACTAAATATTTAAATTTTATATTAAAGAATTTTAGAATAATATATCAATGTATAAAATCATAAAAAATCTATTAATTTTAACTTGAGTATTTTACATTAAAAAATTATTTGAAATGTAATTATCATTAAGTCGTAAATCACATTTCTTCATATATCATAATCACGTGAATTAAACTCTAAATTATTCCGTTTGTGTTATATAAAAATAAGCAAAGGTAGTTTTATTTAAGAATAAAAGAAGCTTTTTAAAAAATATCAAAAAAAGTTTATTCATAAAAATTGTAAATTTTACAAAAGTGTTGAATAAATATTATTTAAACTGCTATAAATTAAATTTAATTTATATAAAAAGTTAAGAACGAATTCATATATATTTAACTGCATTTAAAACAATATTTATTCAATTGAATTTTCAGTTCTTATATATTACTTTTGTATTAAAATAATTAAAAATTATTATAAATGAAAAAATAAAAAACGTATAAAACACATACGTATTTAATATATAAAAGTGAGTTATGAAAAACAAAATGAAATGAAATAAATTAATCAAAATTTCTTGAAATTTTTAATGAAATATTAATTATAAAATAAAAACTTACAATCCTTTCAATTTATTTATATTCAATTTATGTTTGCTTTATCGCTTTAATAAAATAAAACAAGAGTAAAATTTATTTTTATAAAAAATTGTGTTTATGTAAATGATGGGACACACATTAATAAACTTTTACAATGAGCAGTTATAAATAAATTTTTATAATTAATTGAATTCCAGAATTTCATATTAATTTTTCTAAGCAATTCATCAGTGTTGCTTTTATTAATAAAAGAAAATACTCAAGTGCTTTCTAAAATGTTATTCATTAATAAGCAATTCACCTAGCTAAGATATTTGTAAACTTTAGGTAAAAACATTTTGGAGTTTTATTCGCAAAATATTCATAGTATGAAATGCTAGTTAAATTGGTGAAAATGCGCTTTAGGTCCCCTACTCTGCCAACTTGGTGAAAGTGTGCTGTGGGTCCCACACTTGGCGGGTTTTCAAAAACGCTGTTGCCATGGCGATAATAGAATACGATTTTTAACGGTTTTAAACTAATTATCAACCAATGAAAATGACCGATTTTTAAAACTGAAACTAATTAACGACCAATAAAAATGCTAAAAGAAAAAAATGAATTAATGAGCATGCGTGAAAAAGCGAAAATTATTTCCAATGGAATTTGCTATAAAGGGCTCATTAGATATAAAAACGTCTGGTTTACCACGCTTGGTGCATTTATCGCCAAGTTGGCAGAGTAGGGGACCTAAAACGCAGATTAACGCTTAAATTTACTATAGTTAATTTCATTGCAAGGCCATAATGATATTTATCTTTTAGTGGATTTCATATTTTTATTTCCAGTGCTCTTCTGAACATAATGAACAATTGTGAAATCAATTTTGAATATTTTTAACCGCTACTTGAAAATAGTAACTTAATGCTTCATGTTTATTTTCATTTAACTTGAAAAAGAATATAGCACAGAAAATTTTAATTTTCTGTTAGTTTGAAAGAATTTCTAATGTTCTAAGATTGAGAAGTTGATAAATAATTCTATCAAATAAAATCAGTTTGAAGCATTCTACTCTGTCTAATGTAATTTTTTAAATAACATATTTTTTGTGCTGTATGAAAAAAGATATGGAACTTATTATATCAAAATATTAGTTAATGGTTAATATTTCTATAATGACAAATAAATATTTCAAAAAATTATTAAATTAGTTGCTATAACTAATTATTTCAAAAAATTATTAGATATAACAAGTGCAAAACATAATCCTTAACAAACATTCAGTTTATGATTTTCAAATCCTTAAATAATGTTTAGCTGATAAGTTAGGTGAAATTATAATGTTATATATTTTGATGAAATGCTTTAAACATTGGCAAGAACGGCGTAATTTGGAATAATAATCAAATGACGAAGTTAACACCCGAGTTAGAACTTTTATTTAACATCAATCAATTTAACCAAATCTATGGAATAATATTCTTGGATTTTAAAATTATCAAGGATGGTGTTCCTTGATTGTTTCTTTCATCATGACCAACTATGCCTCCTGCCAAGCATTTATTCTCCAACACATTGAAAACACTGAATATCTTACTTTTACATAATGCTTACAAATATATAAAAGCAAAGAAATATTATACGTGTATAAAAACAAAAGAGTAATATTACGAATATATGAAAACAAAAGCTTTACCATTTTTCAAACTTAGCGGCAAGTGTTGAAAACTACAATTCCCGCTCCACCTGTTTCGCAGCCGTCTTGAAGTAAATCGAAAACTGCGGGTGAGTATTCAAATCCTAAAATAGAAGAGGAACACAATTTTTGATACATTGAGAGCTTGTGCTTTAGAGTGCACGATTTTAAAGGACGCAGCAAATAAAAGAACCCTCCTGCAAATATTTTGAAGATAAGACACGTACTTCCGGAAAAGACAGAGGCAAGGTGGTATTGGGTAAAAGAATAACCCTCTGTTCTCACCCACCCGTTCCAACATCGAACGAGGAGCTAAAAATAACATCCGAAGGTGTCCCCGACGTTTGAGCGAAAACCTGCGAGAGAAAGAGTTTCGCTCTTGAATATAATTTCTTCTGAAATGTAATTTTCCGTGCAGTGGCTTCTCTTCTTTTGTTTGGGAAGAGAAAAATGCAGGTTGTGCGAATGGAAATGTCAGATTACAATTTGTCTGTGTGTATGGTTGGAAGTAAAAGAATTATTCATTATGTAAACTTAGAAACAAAATGGTTTAGG
>JAPDSC010108239.1:0-12500 GCA_026290005.1 Latrodectus geometricus
TTTAAACCATGTTTTTTAAGATGAATATTATTCAATAACACATAACATTAGTTTTAATTCTTTGTAAAATAAGTGATATTCCATTCAAAGAATTTCTGAGAGTTGAAACTGATTCACAATATTTTTTTTTTCTATTCATGGGATGTTATGATGCTCTGAACATTAGTTCTCTGATTGCTTTATTTCTTGAAGTGGTTGATGGTTAAAACTTCTTTTTTATTGCGAATAATTTTTCTCTACCCAAAATCTCGTGTGTTTGGAACAGGTCTATTGTTTATTTGATATTTAGAATAAATTGATAGTAATTAAGCACTTATTTTATGTGAGACTTTTTTTACTGATATTTTGCTTTTAAATTTTTTATCTGCTGTATATATATATATTTTTAAATAAAATAGCATTTCTTTTTCTTCCGCCATTTGTTTTATAAAATTTTCTATCATTTCAACATATTTTCTTATTGTTTAGTTTAAAATATACTTGCAAAGAGGAATATTCTTTATTAATAACCAACATTGGTTTAAATTCTCTGAAAAAAATGGTGTAATATACCATTAAAAGTATTTCTAAAATATATTCAAGTGATTCACCAAAATTTACTTGTATTTTGAACAATCAGTTTTTTATTTGATATTTAGAGTCAAATTGATAGCAATAAGGTACTCCATTTTATGTTAGATTATTTTTATATTGTTTTTTTATTTTTTTATCTACTGTATATTTTTGATTTGAATAACATAGCAATAATTCTTCTTTCTTTTTTTAACCAGAGGTTGTCCGAGACGTAATCTTTTGACTTAGGCAGGCCTGAACGGGAGCGATCTGTCCACACCCCTGACAACGAAAAGGCTGTGCTTAACTGGTTGAGGACAACCCAGGTCTTAGCACGAGAGATGTCGCCAGACATGTTATATTTCGCAAGCAACTTCATGGCGCATCGTACGTTCCCGGAATCTGCACCCCTACCACATCCAGCGGCTGCAGTTGCTCGGAGAGCAGGATTTTGGCCCTCAAGTGGAATTCTCAAGATAGTACTTGGCGATGAGAGCCAGGGATTCCCGTTTTGTAAACAGCATTTTGTTTACGGACGAGTCGATCTTCAGCCGAGAGGGAATGTGGAACGCCTTGAACAGTCATGTGTTGTGTGATGAAAATCCACATGAGCAGCCCAGGAGTGTTTCTCAGTAAATGTGTGGGCCAGCATTCTGGGGGATTGCCTCATTTGCCCTTATTTGTTACCTGAACGGCTGACAGGTGGAAATTACCTGATTTTCCTGGATCAAGTGTTGCCGTAGCTTCTTGAGGAGGCGCACGTACCCGAAGATTCGCGTCGCCAGATGTGGTTCCAGCACGATGGAGCTCTTTCCCATTACAGGAACGACGTGCGTCTCCATCTAAACGCAGGGTATGGCCAGCGGTGGATCGGGCGTGGGAGTCCAGTTAACTGGCCTATCACCAGACCTCATCTGCTTTGATTTCTTCATTTGGGTTTAACTGAAGGCCCAGGTCTACCATACACCTGTCAAGCAGTGCTGAAGAACTTGTGGCGCGCATTGTTGGAAACTTACACTCCTCAATGCGACGGAGGTGCGAAGCCTACATCATGGCCCAAGGTCGAAATTTCGAGCATCTTTTTTAGTGTTATTTTTTGTAAATAAATTTCCAGTATCATTGATGTTTTCTGTCTAAATTTATTCAGAAGTGTTGAGCAGAGGTAGAAAATGTGTTTTCATTATTACTAACTGATCGTAGCGCCCCATTCTCATTTAGCGTCTGAAATGTCAACGAATTAAGTTTTTTGCCCAAAGCGCCCCCTATTGGTGTTTCTTTTTGTACCGTTCAACTGAGTTTCAGAGAGCCCCAGCAAACAGAATCATGAAAATGCATGCCATAAGTCAAGAAATCTGTTTATCTCTTAGTAGCCTTCGAGTTTCAACCACCCTGTACTTTGACAATTTATTCCGGCTCTTATGCTTTTTGCAGGGTTCTACCTTTAGGTTCAAAATTTAAGTTAGAGAATAAACTTTGGTGAGCAGGTGTTAAATTATCAAAATAACGAGCTTAAAGTTGTTGTCTAGCTCTCCAAAGTCTACAGCGCTCCTATCAATGTTTTAAGAGCTACGCTTATCAAATTAGTACTGAAGAAAGTCTAAATAAACAGAATCATTTCGTTGCAAAAAGCAAGAAAATCTAACCATTTCCCTAGTTTTTATGACGTTTCGAATTTCGGCACCCAAATTTTCTAAAGCGCCTAGCGCCTTACCATCGCGTCAGGGACCCTACATTCCCTATTCAAAAATGTTCGTCTAGGTGTGCTCTATCGATCCTCAAAGTTTGTCACCGACGAGCTGAATCACCATATATATATATATGATAAGTTAAAAGTAAAGAACATTAATTTTTCATGAAATGTTACTTTTTTCATTGTAAATTATAAATTATTGAAAACGATTGTATGCAAATTTTTAAATATTTCTTTGGTTAATTTAATAAAATATAATACTAAGCATTAACTTAATAGAACGGCAAAAAGGAAATCCGTTGTCAAACTACAGATTGAACCAAACTTGAAATATTTTATAAGTTTACTCATTTGTAGTTTCTCGCAAGTAATTGAAGTATAATATTAAAAGTGTTTTTCATGATTCTGAATAAGATATTGTGAAAATTAGCTTAGTTATAAAAATAAAAAATATTTTCATCAATTTAGTAAATTAATATTATATTAAATGGTTAATTACATTTTCATTAATCTATAAATAAAGAATATGTAATTCACCATCTATAAATTGTTATAAATACTCAAATTACATATTTTTAACTTTGAAAAACAGTTATTTAAAATATCGTATTGGGTTGTTCGGAAAGTCATTTAGTTTATCTCACCTGAATTAGTATTTGCTCGTGAAAAACAAACCATTTTATAAGTATGAAATCATGTTAAGACCAGAAGGATGGTAAAAGGAATTAGACTAGAATTGACAATATACAATTCAATAAAATAGTTATTCGCTATATGTTCTTCATTTTCATAAAAAACGAAATAACTTTCAGAACAACCCAATACATATAACTTTAAGCTGGTGTTTATCGATATGTTGGCTACATAGTGACTAGAATATTGCACTGTGGTAACGAAGGTTGTGATTTCGAATACAGGGATTTTCAGTCGAAAAATAAATTTTATTTAATTATTTTTTTGACAAACTGTTACAAGACAAAATCTCATTCAAATTAATTTTTTTTTTTTTATTTAAGACACGAATTAAGATAGTATGTTCACCGAAATCTGGACTCAGTGTGTCGATTAAAGGTAAAACAATTTCAAGGATTAAACACTAGGGAACAATATGCACAGTGATCCTATGCTTTACCAAAAGGAATGTAAGTTTAATATCCATCTAGTCTCCGAACTTCTGAGCTCTTGAACTATAAATCTTTCATAAAGATGGTCTACAGACCGGATTGCTGAAATTCCAAACGAGGTAAGACATAGTGAACGGTTACATCTGTCGAATACGACCCAGCCAATGTGAATAAAGACAATAAAATGACGAGATCACTGATCAAGGAATATAAGTTCATGCAACAATAAGACAAGTCACTTGCAGCGATAATGAATCTGTCCAGCCATTCAAAACTATATTCAAGTGTGATGATGGCTGGGCTGATGTGTCACTGCAAGAATAAAGGCAAAAACAAGGTTTGAAGGCATGGCCAGGATGAAATGGGCTGCAGATAGGAGTGATGATGCTTGCTTATACCTAGAATGCTAGGTAGCAGGATTGAAAGACAGTGACATTGGTCACTTGACTTCATGAAGATAAAGATGAAAAATATGCCCGAAACTATGATGGAAATTAAGTTTGAGACTCGTGCAAATTCAAGCGAAGTGGTTTCTTGCTACCAGATTATTGATGATGATAGCTTCGTATACACAGCCAGCACAACGAAACTAAGTTCAACAGCTACACAGAATACCCATGAGCCAGGTTAAAGATAAAGAGACAGACATGGCCATATATAATGTTTCGTAAAACATCAATGACATTAAATGTGAAAGACTCTAATATTTCTAAAATATTAGACTATATGAATTGCTGACTTTTAAATAATTATCTATCAATTCAAAATTGTAATGGTTTTTCTTTTCAGTTTTTAAGCTATCTTTATCATGCATTGAAACTTTTGTTTTTGCATTATATTTTTAATTGAATAATTTCAGAGACCTGTAGATTTCAGAATATTTGTTTACAGCATGCAAAACCAGCAATTCCTTGAAACAAGCAAACACTTCAAATGAACAGAATGTATCAGCCTACTAAATGGATCAGGATGTGTTATATGTTTGAATTATCCAAACATTTTCATTTGTTTGTACATTCATTTTAAAAATACTATTTCTTTCTTCAATAGTCAATGCACAGTGAAGTTATTTGTTAACAGTAAGTTTTTGAATATGCTATGCTTTATTGTAGTCATATTAACAATCATGATTATGGAAAGGAAAAAAGAAAGAAGATTCGTATATCAATGCCAAAAAAAAAAAAAAAAAAAAAAAAAGTTTGATTCATGAAAAAGCCTAGATAAAAAAGAAACAATGCAGAATACAATTACTGATGACAATAGCATTAGTCATTGCACTGTTGGAGATTAAAAACAAAAGCAATTAGAATTATAATTGTAGTGTTCCTCACAAGTTTCCAAAATTGACGTCAAGTATGATCATCAAGTAACTTGCTACAACATTTGTTATCTTTTCTAGAAAAACTAACAAAAATTGTATATATAAAATTTCAACTCTTCTATAAACTATGAACTTATAGTGCTTTGAACTTTTATGTACATAAATTTTTGATGACATAAAAGTTTTTTTTTTCTTTTTCTTTAATTATTAAACTAATATTAACAAAGCTTTAAAATTTCTCTTAATAATAAAATTATGTTCAAATTTTCCAGTGCAATTAAATGTAATTCAATTTTCAAGAGATTTTTTTTCATGAAAAATGAGTAAATTATAATAGTTTCTAATATTGAAGGATATCCATTCAAGTGTTAAGCTGTATGGTTATTTTCAAATGCTACTTTATTTTAAATTAGAGAACTAAAATCTAAATTATGAGAATGAAATGATTGATAAACAACTAAATATATATTATATTTTATTATTGTATGTAATATATTTTACTGAGTTATTAATATTTTTTCTGATGTTAAAAATCTCAAAATTAGGATATTATTGTCTGAATTTATTGATACTTTTTTCCAATTTAGTTGATTAAAATAATATGTGTTTAAAATCAACAGGTATACATAATTATTCATAGGAATTGTTTGAAAATTAAACATTTAAATTTAAAAAAAATATGTAGAATTCTTAGAATCCAGAATTCACGTGTTGAATATTATTCTTAAACAATATTATAGACATATAATGCTGTTGAAGAATAATAAATTTGTAATGATACAATGCACAATTTTTTGACTGGATTTGTTTTAAATATTGTTAATTTTTTTTTTTTTTTTATAAATGTTTGTATTTTTTATGAGACATTTTTTTACATAAATTCTTAAAATATAATGTTGAGATATATTACACATTAAAAATGAAGTATAGAAAAATGAATATTATGTGTTAAGATGTCTTATGTGAAAAATATTATTTTTAAAAGTAAAAAATAGTAAACCTTAAAATTGTAAACATTTTATTAATGATTATGATTTGTATAGCTTTCATTATCAAATTAGTTAATAATATTGATGAAATAAATATATTAACTTTTTTCCTAATCAATGAATATGTATTTTCACAATTTTATTTGTATATTATTGCTTTAAAGTTTTATTGAAATTTATAAAATTTACATAGTATTTATCAATTTTGCTTTGTTTGTGTTCACTATGACTTGTTGAATTACTAACTTATTCTGTTTTTCTTCAATATTTTTTTAATTCATGTTAAATATGTATGAAATTTTATGAATCATTAAATCCAAATAAATATTCCTAATTATTTTGACTATTTTGATATTTCTAGTTTAGATTTTCTGGTTTAAATTCTTATGATTTTAATAGTAATAATATTTTATAAAATATAACTTTTGCACAAATGTATGCAAAAGTATATTTTTAACTTTGTAATAAATTCTTATTGCAATTATTAACATATTTTTTAAATACAAAATTTTGATTTGTTGAATATTCTGACACTGTATTTAATATTCTATGTAAGTTAAAATATTTTGAACCATTTTCCTAATTTGCGAAGATTTTTGTAATTGCAACTAATATTTTCATATTTATTGTAATGCTCAAAATGCAATAAATTATCAATTATTAGATGCCATTTTAATATTTTTAATGCATTTAATAAAAAATTACTATAACGAGAAAACAGGCAACAATAAAATGACTTTTATAATTAATTTGGTTAAAGAATTTTCACAAATAAAATATTTTAATTCTTCTTACCCCAAAAGAGAAATATTTTCACATTTTTTTTTTCATGCGAAAAGTAACATAATCTTGCTGTAGGAAAAAAAAATTTTTTTTATAAATATTTAAGTGTAGAATCACTGTTTTTAATAAAATAGCTTCAATATTTTCAAAAATAAAATATTCTTCAATCGGTTGTCACTTGGTGGAATGGTATTAATTGACAATTGATTGAAGCTTCTTTCAATCATTTTGTGAATTATAGAATGAATTATCCATTCCATAAGTTCAATGAATAATAGAGACTTTATTGTAATATGTGTTTGCATATTAATAATCATAAATCATTTGTTTATAATATATTAATTCCTAAAAAACAATCACTTTATATTATTTGTATTAATTATTATGGTAAATTTATATTTTACCTTATTTTCTTATCTAGGAATAAAAAGTTATCACCTCATGATCTACAGAATATTATGGTTGAGGGCTTTTAAATTCTTCATATTTTGCTCTGCTATGGATTGGGGTTAGAAGTATTTTTGTAAGAATATATTTTTTATTTATTTTAATGTGGAAAATTCTGTTAAAGTAATAAGGAAATGTTAAATTTTCAGTCTTTTTTTTTTTTTTCTTTTGTTTAACGATAAAATTGGTTAAAAACTTTTCTACTAAAATGTTTTTTTAAATTGTATGTTATATGCAACAATGCTATGAAATGTTTGCTTGAAATACATATTTTCTTTCAACAATTCAAGTAAATTTTCTTATCAGGAAAAATCCTTATATTATGTAAAACATTAAAAAATGGAGTTTTCCTTTCTTTATGACATATTTTTACAATTTATAGATCTTATGGTAATTTCCATAATTTCAAAATTATTCTTTTATAACTTTCCTACCATACTCGCTCATGCATTTTACATACTCCAATTGCTTCTTATTTAGAAGGCACTCTGTGCTTAGAAAATATCAAAAATTTATATCAAATATCAATATATATCAAAATATAAAAAGTATCAAAACTTTAAGATATTATATACTAAACTTACTTGCATAGCATGCAAACGTTTTTCCTTTTGCTTTCCTTTTGTACCACCTGCAGACAGATTTGAGTTACACTGAATGCCTTGATTGTTTTATATTATATGCTCTTAGTTCAAACAGTGAGTGCTGATAAATTAATTAAGCAAGGTACTGCAATTTTTACGCAACTTGTGACATGAAGCTATGAATTTCCAGTAGCGTGCACCTGCAAACAATCAAATCCAATAATATCACAAGCAAATTGCCATCCAACCACTTTGCCATAAATCTTGTAAGTGTTTTGAAAAAGTTAAAAGTATCTCTATTCTGACATGTTACATGACATAAGTGTTGCAGCTAGAGTACAAACCAATATATATTGTATGCATTTTTTCTTTTCAATCTAATCATATTGCTATTTCCTCCCTACAACTTTATGATTGACTTATTTTACATACTTTATTTTGTTTACCAGATATAAAACCCTAACTTCGTTATTTTATAACTGCAGAAGCTGCAAGTAGTTTTGTTGCATGAATATACCCTTTATCACCTTTACTTAACTTTAAGTTAATCTAATTGCTTTTTAAAGTTTTGTTTAAGCAGCTAATTTAGTCTTTATTTTATATGTTTTTATAAATTTTGTTCAGTTTCAATAGAATTTTTTTTATCCTGTTGCTTGTGTAATTTTGAGTTGACAAAATCTCATATTTATAGGTATGTAATGTGCATTTTTAACTTTTGTTAAATCATGTGTATTAATTCTATAGTATATATAAGCAATATAGCATGTTTATTCTAAAAAAAGTTGATATAATATCAAAATATTAATTTTTTATTTATTTATTATTTTCAGGCATTTGTATCCTATATATTTGAGACAGATGGATTTTTGTCTAAGTTTAAATTTAAATGTCAAAGAATCAAAATATTGACAAGATTTTGAATATGCATCTCATTTTTCAAGGCAATAGAAGCAATTGTTATACTTTTATCAGAAGAATCTGAACAGTAAATTTTTTTAATTTTTAATATAATTTAAATATTTTAATATATGATACTTATCAGTTTTTTTTTTTTTCTAGATTTCTTTATAAATTTTATATTTCATTGAATCTTATTGTTTTTTTGTAATTTGCTAAAAGCAAGGTAGTTTTAAAGTTTTTAATTCTGTAATTAATTTTATAGTATGCGGATTTATTTTATTTTTCATTTTTTTAACTTCATAGCTTTTTGAATTACTTTAAAAATTTATTTTCAATAATTTTTTAAAATTTACTTCTATATTTCATAATTTTATAATTCCTTTTCTTATTAATATAAAAGTTTGTCTGTGTTCTAATATTTTTATTTTATGTATGTAGTGTATGTTTTCAATTATATTTTTTATTTTCATAATTAATTTTGCATCATGAACACCCATGCATTTATTATTTTTATTTTAAAAATTTCAGTTAATAATGTCTAATAAATAAGAAATATTTATTAATAATTTTTATTTAATTTTTCAGAGAATTAAAAACCAAATATTTGATTTTGTTTGTTTTCATCATATCAAAATAAAATGTGTCCTATTTAATTTTATCATTTCTTTAAATTAAATTTTAGCTCTGAGACCTCTACTGTTATGGATGCTGTATTTTAACATGCTGTAATGTGTTTAAAAGAGTGATGTCATCATTTAAAACAAAAGAAAGTGTCAGATGTAAGTTTATGTTGGAAAATTTGCTTTTTGCCTCATTTAATAACTAGGGCTTTTTTTAATAATAACAAAATTACATTATGCATTCCATGCCTTAATCAAGTTATGCATCAATAGACTAATATTGAGATTTTCTTATTGTCTATCGTAAAAAAAGTTATTCCTTAATATAAAGAATATATTTTAAATAATGTTATATGTTACACACGTAACTGAGTGATATAGCATTACACAATATAAATGTTAAAACAAGATAAAAAAAATAAAATAAAAAATAACAGTTAAAAGTAACACACAAATATAAAAATATTCATTCCTGTTCTTGCTAACTTAAGTTATTTATAGAAAGGTGACATTTTCTACAAATTAAAAAAAAATATGGTTCAAGATGCCACACAGTAGGAAATATTGAAATGTTTTAAATAATTCGTTTCTTGTGGTAAATCATATAGAGTTAGGAAATGGAAATAAAAAATTCAAGGAGTATGATTTTAAAAGGTTTATTTGAGTTTTATTATAAATAAATGTGTCGTTTCATGTATTTATTAACAAAAAGCAAACAGGCTGAAATGTAAATATTTTTCCAACATAAATGGGGAAAAAATTAAATTGTACATACATTTTACATTATATATTATTAAGATAAGAAATAAACAGAAGTATTCTTGGGACAAAATTAAATACAAAAAAAAATTAAAATAATGTGAATCTTGTCCCTGCAATGTTTTACTCAATATCACAATATTTATTTAAATGCCGCTGAAAACTATATGATTCCAAATCTGGAATGTGTGCTATACATTTTGATGCCTACTTTATGTTAACTTCAAAATGGAATCAGTATTTTATGTTAAATTTTATTAATTTATTTGTACTAGTTATTTGTTCCAAAATTCGTTTATTATATTATTTTTTCAATTACACCATATTAATTTTCTTCATTTGTGTCCTTAATGCTAAAATACCTTACCTTTGATCTTTTTCTACAGGCTAATGCCAAATAAATAATTTATAGGTATGAAAAGTTAAAAAAATATCTAGAGTTAAAAATATCTTGGGGTACTATTAATTTTAAGCATTCCTTGCTTGTGTGCGAACCAATAGGTCAAGTTCTTGTAAAAAATTAATTCATGTGATCAGAACATGTTTTTAAAATTCTTAAGAATGTTTCTTTGGGGGTCAATTTACAGATCCTATTGTGATTCCTATTTTTATAACTGTACTACTGCAACCTATTTTAGAGATTTTTGGATAATCCATTGAATGGTTGGGCTATCTTCAAAATGATAACTTTTCTAGTTTTTCTTTTACTTTGGAAAATGGAAAAGGCTTACCAAGGTTACATCAAGGTAGTATAGTGGTTTTGGCTAGATTGTGCAGCCCTTATCTCTCCCAGAAAGTCATTGCTTTGTCATTGGGAAATTTTCAGTAATCAGAAATCTCTGGTCCTTCCCATTTAGGGACTCTGTGCATCATGGATTTCTCTTTAAAACATGGTGTTAGGATTTCTCTCCAGTAGTACAAATTCTTTATTGACCATCTCATACATCAGAAATGCAATGAATATTGGTTTTATCTTGAAATCAGCATTTTCATTTTCTTGATGAATGATTGTCTTTTAAACTCTTGTAGAATTTATGAGATAATTGTCATATATTAATAAGTTAAAAAATATGAATATAAAATTTAACTTCGGAATAAAGTTTTTAGTAGTGTGCTGTCAAGTGGGATTTGTGATGGGAGTTCTAATCTAAGCAACTCATCAAGTGGTAGATATGTGATGTAATGAGTATTTAAATAATGCAAAAGCTGTTTTCAAGTTGTTTTTCTTCCTGTCTTGGTGAGGGGAAAAAAAAAAAAAAACAAGAAATAAAACATATGTTACTGTTACAAGATTAAATTTTGGTTTCATGTGGACAAAACTGATTCTAAGATTCTTCGATTGCATTGATAAAAGTAGCTTATAAAGACTGACTTCCATGGTTAAAGGTTATGGTGCTTCAGTGAGTTCAACTGTAAACAGTAAAGGGTTGTTGACATTGAGTACATATATTAGAATAAGTGATTTGGATGAAAATGTGGTCAAAAAATTTCTTGGACTATCATTCATGTGTCAGATTTAATTGTTGAATATTCAAAACATGCAAAACAATAATTCATAAAACTATTGTGTGAAATTAAAGCATGTGAGAGTTTTGCATAAAATATAAAATTGTGAGCGATGGAATAAAACAATGATGATTTGATGTTTCCTATGAGCAATTTTATTTAACCATACTTTTCAGATAGCATAATAACAAGTAACAAATCATAACGGCTGCAATTCAACTTTAAGTATCAAGGTTTAGGGTAACATATTGAGAACTCCATGGTGTACTTTTTGATAAATGAACTATTTATTGTATTTTAAAATGCATTGAAGCCAACAAATATGAGGAATAAGTATTAAATTTTGCAAGGTTAATATTGAGAATATTTCACTAGTATATATTCTATGTGTTTGCTTTCATTATTATTATAATATGTGTAAAATTGATATCAAGAAATAATTTTTATCAATTTTACAATTGGTAAAATATTTTTGAGTATTTATTCCTTTTTGTACTATAGTTAACAAATTTTGAGCTTATTTTTGTTTTACAAATAAATTTTCCATATGCAAATGTACAAATTTTTTATTTGTTTTCAAGCAAGTTAAGATTCTTCTTGCTTCCACTTTTTTTGTTTTCTTGTTATTCAAAAAATCTCACAAAAAGGTTGTGTAAAATATTAAATTTTCTACTTTGATTTTATTATTTTATAAAATTTAAATATTAAACCAATCTTTGTTTTTCTTGTTTTAAATATAAAAATTTTCACTTTAATAAAATTATCTATTAACATATTAAGTTTAATATTCTATTAATTTTTGTAGCTAACTTGTGAAGATTGCAAAACTTGTTCTGTTGTGAAAGACATCTATGCTTTTTACTTTATTCCTTGCATTAAATATAAAATATTCAAAAGTTTGCTTGCAGTAAGTAGCTTACATTTTGTAGAATTTCTTATTTGTGATTACTTTACATAAATTTATTGAAATATCGAAAATTACTAAATTCATACATTTTATAAAATTTTTAATCTATATTTCATAATAAACTTTATAGTATTTGTATAAGAATTTAAAATAATTAAAATCATGCTTCAGATACTTAAAAACATATCTTAGGCACAGCTATTTTAACCCAGCAATCTAAAAGTAATTCATAAATTAGCAAAAATGACTTAGAAATGTTTCATCTTATTAAACAATAATTAATTAAGAAAATCATAAATGGAAAAATAAGTAATAAAA
>JAPDSC010108248.1:0-41381 GCA_026290005.1 Latrodectus geometricus
GAAGTACCCGGACACCTTACTCGGCTCCAACGAGCGTGAGTTTTTTTATGACGAGGAATGCCGGGAGTACTTCTTCGACAGAGACCCCGATATCTTCCGCCACATTCTCAACTACTACCGGACGGGCAAGCTCCACTACCCGAAGCACGAATGTCTCATGGCATACGATGACGAGCTCGCCTTTTTCGGTATCATCCCAGATGTCATCGGGGACTGCTGCTATGAAGACTACCGCGACCGGAAACGGGAGAATGCGGAGCGGCTTATGGACGACCGCATGTCCGAAGCGGACAACCAGATAGACCTGAGCGGGGCCACCATGCGCCAAAAGATGTGGCGGGCCTTTGAGAACCCGCACACTGGCACGGCGGCCCTCGTCTTCTACTATGTGACAGGCTTCTTCATCGCCGTTTCGGTGATGGCCAACGTCGTGGAGACGCTACCCTGTGCGGTGGACTACGCAACCGGCGAGCGCCGGTCCTGCGGCTCCAACTACAAGGTAGCCTTCTTCTGTTTGGACACTGCTTGCGTCATGATCTTCACGGCGGAGTACTTGCTGCGGCTGTACGCTGCTCCTGACCGATGGAAGTTCATGCGCAGCGTCATGTGCATCATCGACGTCGTGGCCATCCTTCCATACTACATCGGCCTCGGCATCAAAGACAATGATGACGTGTCGGGCGCCTTCGTCACGCTGCGTGTGTTTCGCGTTTTCCGTATTTTTAAGTTTTCCCGCCATTCCCAGGGTCTCCGCATCCTCGGGTACACACTGAAGAGCTGCGCGTCCGAGCTCGGCTTCCTCGTCTTCTCGCTGGCCATGGCTATCATCATATTCGCCACCGTCATGTTCTATGCTGAGAAGAACGTCGAGGGGACCACCTTCACGTCCATTCCCGCCGCCTTCTGGTACACCATCGTCACCATGACAACCCTCGGGTAAGCATTTTTCTTTTGTTCTTTGTATCAGCATCGCTTAGCTCAAAGGTCAGGTAAACGCCAGAATTATTTTTAGAACATTATGTCAGAAAAAACAATCTATTATTTGCAACCTTTTATGACTTACATTTTTTGTACATTTCTTCATCTGCATATGGTTTATTTCACAACATATTGTATGTCACATCACATTTATTGTTGAATGTCCGGAATTAGACATTATGAACATGGATATCAGCGTCACTTCGAAATGGCATGAAAACTAATACTTCCCATTAAAATTTTAAAAATCCCTTATGTGGTCGTTCAGAAATATAAGGTTGCTTAACTTTTACTTCCATACGCTCTAAAATTTTCCTATTTTGCATAAGGTTTTTACAGTATATTGAAGTCTTTTCATAAAATGTGTGAATCTTCTGACAAATATTTGTAAACAGTCTCAGGCGAGTAAAATTAAATTTTTTTCACAAAAATATTTTCGTACGAAAAAGTTTTCCTGCAATTTAGTTTTCTCCTTCTTTAGCGGAACAAAAATTCACGAAATATAATCTTGAAATATAATTAAAAAAAGCAATTATTGCAAACAGATATTTTCAATATACTTTGATTGCTCATGTATGATAACTAATAGAATTACATATTATACATGTCTAAATGAAAAGGAACGAAAAAATGAAATACTGTGATTAGTATTAGCAAGTAACAAACATCATCAAGGAAGTCTTGAAATCATGAAATTAACAGAACACTAATATAAATATTAAAAATATATTTTTATTTCATATTTTAAATTCCAAATCTATAATAAAAAAGAATAATCTTTTATTATAAATTTGGAATATTATTTATTAGCTTTTTGAATAAACACGAGGAAAACGTATCTGAATCTTAAATATAGAATAAATATTGAAAAATGATAACATCTCCAAACTGTCATACAGGACAGAATATTAATTTGAATAAAATAACATTTTATAACGTAAACATTGCAGCAATTTTTTTTTAATTTTCTTTTTTTTTTCTTTTTTAAATATATTTTTTAGCATTTTTAATCAAAAATATATTTTAATTTATTTATTAAAATCTTATTTCTTGAAGTTTCTACATCTTGCAAGATAGTATTTATCAAACCGTTTTCGAACAAATTGAGGAAAAAATCAGTCGATTACCAATATTTATTTTAGCAAAATTTCATTTTTGAAAAATAAAAATTCCATTTTTGTTGAAAAACTATAAAGAAAGAACAATTTATTTATTAAGATGATTTTTAAGCTAACACTTTACTTCATTCTAATAAAAATGATTCTTTCACAATGAATAAAAGATAACAATTATTTAAATCAAAAGCAAATTTTTAACAACCCTTTCCAGTTAATTATTTAAAGGAAAAGTAAAAGGAAATTTACTCCAAACTTAGCATTTCATTTTTATATGAATAATATTTAATTACAATAATGATATATTAATTAGTAAACACTGATAAATCTCTATGAATTTTGATTTCATCAAATTATTTAAAAAATATTCTTAAAGAGAACATATTTTTTTCATATAACATAAAGTGCTTTTTATACAAAATATAATTATTTTACAAAAAAAGACTTTACCTAATTTAAATTAATTAGTTTTGCATACATAAACTAAATAATTTAAAAGCGTAATATATATTTAAAACATGATTCTTATATTAGAAAAGAAAAATATATTTGAATTAAAAAATTTTAATCAAGTAATTATCTTCACTACAAATGAACAACGTCCATTGCTTGATCTCGCAGAAAAAAAAATACTTTTTTTTCACATTTTTATTTGATATTAAGCAATTTTTTACTAGTTTTTAATCGTTTATGAATAACTTTTAGGAAATTTAAATCGTTATAATATATTATCTCTATTCTACATAAAATCTCGGAATTAAATAATCCATCCTAAAGAGTTTGTTATTTTTAAATATTGCAGTTGACTTTTTTTAAGCTATGATTCCCTAAATACAACGTAATCAAACTATAATAAACACGGCTATAAGGAATTTTCAGTTAGAATGAACTATGTATAAATAATAACTGTCTACAAATAATTAACATAAATCTATGTGGTTATTAGAAATTTCAGCAATAGAGTGTTTATAATGTTTCAAAATATTATTAGTCTCTTTTTTATTAGTAATTTATATTTTTTACCAGAATTTTCTCTTTTTTAGAGCCAAACGTTTTAAGTATTTTTTTGCCCTTTTTCAGTAACACATTATTATTCATATTTTTTTACTTAAAACTTTCACAATATCATGTTTAACTTTAGTATTTTTAATAGGTAAGTCTATAATATTTTGATTAAAAGATAAAAATAATTTGATTTCCTATACTGAAAAATAGATTTCTCTAAATGAGTTTTATTAAACATGAACATGAAGAAAGAAAAAAATGTAATGTAGTTTTATTTTCCGCTTTTGTTTTTTATACCATCATTCGGTTTTTCAATTTTACTTAATGCGCTAGTACTAATTAAAGAAGTTTTTACTTATATATTAGATATTTAGGCTCATAAAGGATAATTCTAATGTTGAAATATGATTTATGACGAATTTGTTTGAAATATATAAATAAGACGGAATAATTCGTCTAAATTGAAATTTATAAAATAAATCAAGGATTCCTAACCTTTTCCCACTTTGACATCCTAAAAAAAACTTATAATCTCACAGCTCCTTTCCAAAATAAACCCTTTTCGCTATTACTCTTTCAGTCAATATTTTTTACTGAGAATTTTCATTGTAAAATAATTTCTTAAAATAAATAACTGAGAAAAATTAATAATCATTGTCTTTAAAAGTAACCGCATTTTTTATTATTTTTTGGGCAACTTTGTTCTTATTTTTGAAAACATTTCTAATTGTTAAGGTTTCATTTAAAAATGAAACTCGTTCATTAAACTTATTTTAAGCAAACATTGTTCTCTGAGTCCTAATCTCATCATTGTTGAATACATTTCATCTAAATTTTTTAAAAAGTCAATTACTTGTTTCAAATACATACTGTAATAATTAATAAGATTAGATATCTATATTTTAAATAAAAATTAAACTAAGAGCTCAAAATTAAAGACTATGAGAGAATAGAACATTTACCACGTTTCTGTTTACAATACGATGTTTCTAGATGTGGAAGAAGAAATGAAATTTTGTTTATTTTCCCTCCTTTTCTATTTATAGAAGTTATAAAAAAATTGACTTACCGCAAACTTGTTCCATAATTTAAGTACTGCTAATTTATTTCAAAGTATTATACAATACGGTAGTTTTACTTAAAATGCTATAATATTAGTCTCACTACAACTTTTTCAACCAAAACAAGAATTCTTTAATTACAAATGTGGTGATCTTATCAAGAGATAATTGGAGATGATAGAGTTAAGGTATTTAGTTTTACTACCTTCTTTGAGATCTTAAATCATCTACTAATGGCTGATAATTCTAGTGTTGACTGCTATTGATTCACTGGATGATTTCACTAATGAGTGGTGAAAACTGTATTGTAATTGTTACTGATTTACAGAAGAATTTCCCTAATGACTATTTACTGCCACTGATTTAATAATTTCATTTATGTGGGTGGTAAGGTCTGTACTGACTGCCTTAGGACTTAACGGAATCGATTTTTTTTCTTTGAATCCATTCTATAATTTTGATACTGTGTAGTAGACAGCCCCTTATGGTTGAAGGCTATATATATATATATATATATATATATATATATATATATATATATATATATATATATATATATATATATATATATTCTATGATAGAATGTATTTTTGTTATAGAATTTCTACACTAAAAACAATTTATATTCTTTCTCATTAATTTTTATCAAAATTTTATCCTTATTCTTTCTTAAGAAAATTTTTTTATTGTAAAGTTTATATTCCAAGATCATTCACACAATTATTTTCCTTTATTTTATTTGCATTTTATTTTGCATTTTCTAGACGGAATTTTTCCTATGGCAAAATTTATAATTAAAAACTTTATAAATTTTTAAATATTTAATTTATTTAATTTTTATTCTTTTTTCAAAGTATATTTTTTTATTCAAGAATTCAAATTATAAAGCATTCGCAACTATTAAGAATTTATTCATCTTTATTACCGAATTTATATTTTAAAATAATCATTTGATATTTTAATGAAAGAAAGAATTCAAAAATAATTAATTTTTATTATATTATTATAATTTTAATGTTTGAAAAAATCCTATATCTTATGAAAAGTTAGTCGAGGCCTTATATTCGTACAACTAATACATTTTTATAAAGAATGCATTACATAGTACGAAATTGTTACCGATCTTTTCAGGTAATACATAACCGTATTGCTTTCTTTTTTTTCTATTTGAATTCTTGAGGTAATTTATTTCAAGCAAGAGGGTAAACTGTTGCAATTTTTTTCTCGATGTAGCTTCGTGAAGAGGAATGCCAGACAGACAATACTTCATTCTAAAAATACATTATGAATAAACCGACACGCTTTCTGGAGTTTTTATAAATTGCCGGCTTA
Organism: Latrodectus geometricus; assembly: GCA_026290005.1. Lineage (NCBI taxonomy): Eukaryota > Metazoa > Arthropoda > Arachnida > Araneae > Theridiidae > Latrodectus > Latrodectus geometricus. The sequence goes on from JAPDSC010108248.1 coordinate 5,492, forward strand.
TTTTTGGAGCTCACCAGCTTTTAACGTGTTATGAGTTCAAAGGGTATATTTTTTCCTTATATTGGCTCACAAGGATTTTTCTTTAAAAAAAAAAAAAAGAAGAAAGACTGCTGCTTTCCATTAGGCAAACACCCATCTAAAGTGTTGAGGCTGAAAACAATCATTAATGTTTAACACACTACGCCAGTTTTGTTTGACATTCATCACAAATGTTTAACACTAATGAGTTAATATTTTTAGAAATTGGTTTTTAAGAAAAAAAAATGTCACGATGAACTTAACGGTATGATTACTTTTACATTTTTAGATTAATTTTTGAGAATTTTGTCTTTTGTGTATTTAGTATAATAGTAAATGGAAAGGGATAAAAGACTAAGAAAAGACGTCATATGTCAAATTCAAATAAAATTGATTATATAATTGTGAATAAGAAAATTTTAAAATAATTTAAACTATTATAAGTGTTTAATTACACATATAGATAGATATAGTATAAATATACGATGTGCAAACTGTACAATTTCAGGTAAATTGTTATTAATAAATCTACTATATATATTTGTAATATTGATTTAAATGAATAAATTATTTCTATCGCATTATGTTTATATGAAACGCTTTGACGCACAATATGCATATATGATTAGAATACATTTAGAGATTTTTATTTAGAACCATAGATAATATTGATTTTAAATTCTCAAGGATTGAGATCTAGAGAATGTGGTGGTCAAGCTTTTTCTATTACTACGTGTTACCATTGATTGCTGTTCTAAATATTGCTTCACGTTGTACGATTCAGTAAATAATTGATCACATAAGTTAAAAGTCATTATAATGTTACTGCTGGAAGAAAATAATAAGTAAATAAATTTGGAAATTTTATATAAATTTAAAAGTTTCATCATGATTTTTTAAAATTGTAAGCATTCACATTAAGATAATTGTTCCACACTGCAGAATTTTATTATTTTTGTATTTGGATATATATATATATATATATATATATATATATATAAGAATAAAGATTGAGGTAACTATTGTGTATCGTTAACAACTGATAACCTATATTTAATTCATTTTTTTAATCTAAATTTATTTTTTTTTACATTTAACGAATGTTTATATTAATATTTTATACTTTAATGAATTATGATTTATAATAATTCTAAGAAATGGGCATATTTTCATTTAGCAAGATTTCCCTGTGATGTTAAAAATCATAAACATTTTGGTGGACAAACATTTTCGTATGATTAAGGATATGGACAGACATTTCCGTGTTAGCGTAAAGGGAAAAGTGGCTAAATATTAGTTTCAATACCTGATTCAAACATAGATCGACATATTGAAAGGTTTCATGATACTGTTTGAAATGTTGCTTTGTTACAAATGTTGCTTCAGAGGTGTGGGTGTTTAGAAAACAAACTACTAAGATAGATAATCAATATCGTCTTCAACTTCGATTCAAAACGACGAAATGGTTGGTTGCCTGAACTAATAGTTGGTAACTAACGCAATGAGACAAAAATCACACTTTCGAAGGGTTTTGTTAAATCGGTAAATGGTAATATAACGATGTGCAAAAATATGTGATTGTTGTCATAGGTATGAAGTGATCAAAGAAAGCGTAAACCGTAATTTAAATAAGTTTCTAGCAAGGAAACGTTACACTTTTGTTTGAAATGTACAATTGCATACAAGATCATTTTTTGTTTATTACTTAATATCACATGCTTTTTTGCTTAATAGTCTTTTAACATACTTAAATACCATTTGCTTTACATGACATTTATATTCTTTAAAGAGAAAAGAATATCATTTTTAAAAATATTTTGGTGAAATAAAACTTTTTTTTTTGTTCCATTATAAAGAAATTTCAAACGGAAATACAAATGACAGATTTTGCTCTTGAGAAACTTAAATAATCATAAAAATTAGACATCTTTTTAAGATCAAAATTGTACATTCTATCTGAAGTAGAATGAAATAATAAAAGCCATGTTTTTCCTACATTTTAGTTTCTAAGCAATCTTAATAATAAATTTCTTAATGCGCTTTTTCATTTGACTGAATATAAATTTTACATTTATTAAATATTTAAATACTTATTATTTAATTACTAGAGTATGTGCTATTTAGTTCTTAGAATACTATATTTGTTTCACTTTGTTTTCATTGTTAAAAAAAGTCATAAGTTTAAGATATAAAGTCATAATTTTAAGATAAATATACCTTTGAAAATATAATCTAAAATGTTGTGGTAGTGCTTATGTGTAAATATCTTATCATTATAGGGTATTTGCCATTTCTCACATTATTTGAATGTACTCCTTATTAATACAATATTGACAACATCACTTGATATCTATTTTTTTTCTTCTTCTTCGTACTATGAATAGATTGGATTTTAAGGTAATAATTAAGATAATACTTTCTTTAAAAATAAAAAAATTCGTATTTGTATTTTCTTCTAAAAATCTTTATTTTTCCACAATTATTCATATTATTTGAACATATCTTATATTAATCAACCGAGTATTACAGAAATATTTGTGCCTCAAGCTTGGATTAATCCTTTTGATATCAATATTTTATTTTTCTTCACACTCTGAATGGATTATTAAATTTCAAGATAAAATTCTCTTTGAAAATAAGAATACATTTTGTAGTGATGCTTTTATGCAAAAATTTTATTATTCTATGTTTTCGCCATTTTTTTGTATTATTTGAACATATGTACCCCAAGTTAATCCACTAAGTAAATTGGGAGTAATTTTACTTTGGGTTATAATCATTATTTTAATATCTGTTTTTCCCTTTTCCGCACTGTAAGTATATTATTAAATTTTAAGATTAGTGTCTTATTAAAAAAAGGAACTGACATTTGTTGTGTGAAATATTACATGTTTTCCTCAAACTATTGATGTCATTTGAATGTCTCCCCCATTTATCCAAGGAGTATACCCGGAATATTTGTACTTCAAGTTCGATATCATGAATAATTTATCTATTTTTCAATTTTTTTTCACGTTAGATTTGTGAATAGATTATTGTATTTAAAGCGATAAACGTTTCTTTAAAAAAATTTAAATTGTGTGGGGAGATAATTACACAGAAATATTTATTTATTGTGTGTTTTCCGTCATTATCTATGTTATTTAAAGGAAACTCTTATAAATCCTCCGAGGACGCAGGAATACACTTACCTCAGGAATAGTTTGGCACCACAATCTAAATCATTAAAAAAAATGCAATCGACTAAAATGTTTAAATCTTCATTTGAATTTCTTTCATTCACGGCAAATATTTCCAAGATGTGAATAATCTTTCTCTAAGATATATAAACTTAGGATTAACGAAAATATTATAAAAATTAAATCGAGAAAATTGTTATGACGCAAACACTTTTTTATTACTATATATTGAAATTGCGCATTGAAAATGTTTTCTAATTTTAAGAATATTGCAACTAAGAAAATCTTTTTAAAGGGCTTTGAATTCTTATTTCTTATATTTTAACTGCTTCAAATTGCAGAAATTCTTGACTCTTTAATATCTTTTTTATTTAAAAATAAAAAAGAGAAAGAAGGGAAAGTGAAAATAGAACTTTATGTATGTATAATTTACCATAATAATAATAATCTATAATCTTTAGGATAAATTTATTTTAATAATCAACAGCAGTGAAAGGAATTTTGATCAAATATTTATATTATTCACTTTATATTTTTGCAATATAAAATAAATTGTATTTTTTATATGATTGTTATAATTTATCTCTTTCATACTACCAATTATTTGAATCACAAGTAGATGGTTGCTCTACTCAGTTTTTTTTTATTTTCTTTCAATGCTTTAAAAACAAGTTAGAAAACTTCACTATAGACATATATTTTCTTTTATTTATGGAAAAAACAAAATGCGTTTAAAACAATAGAAAATACTTATTGCATCTGATTTTTTAACAATCACATAACGTTAATTGGAGGTACCTTTCTTAGTAATTTTAGTATTTTGAAATGTAGTATTTTGATGTTATCTTTGTAGTTATATTGGATACAATTGCCTTTGTACTGTCTTACATCGTTAAAAAGTTTCTATTTTTCGGCATTTAAATTTACAGAAATATGATAACTTGTTTTAGATGGCTCAAATCACATTCCCATGCTTGTTATTACAGATTAAATTTTGATTTACAATAATACTAAAACATGACTTTAAAATAAATTAACTAAAACAAATAAGATAAATTAACAATTATAAAGACGAACAAGGAAAATACAAGCATAATTAAAATTATGATTATTTAAGATACTCATGAAACTTAATGTTTTAATAACAAATTTCATTTAAAAGATCTTTAAGTATTTATTTTGATATTAGTTTTAAATCAGAAATATGCTTTTATGTAAAAATATTAGTTTATGACATCAGGTCAGGAAAACTATATTTATAATATATTCGATCACTACTCGCTTATGAAATATTTGGAATATTTGCGTGGTACTCTTCAGCTTACCAAATTGTAGATATGGTTCCCATCCCATTCATTTTTAAGCTATAGATTTCAGTCTAATCTGCCCTTGTGAATAAAATATTATCATAGAGGGATAAGAGCAAAATATAAAAATTGAAACGTATTTTACATTTGTGGAAAGAATATGAGAAAGTTGAATTTTATAATTTATTCGTAAGAGCTTGTTATTAATCATATAATTCATTTGTACTTGAAAAATAGAAATTATACGAGTTCTTTTTGGCCACTTAAAATATTTTCTATGCTTTTAAAAGCATAGAAAATATTTTAACAATTTTTTAAAAGCAAAGAAAATAGAAAATATTTTGAAATATTTAGCAAAAAATTATTAGTTCATTTTATATCTACGCATATTGCTTATACAATTTATTTGATATCTTTAATTTGTTTATCCAGTTGGATATTAAACATAAGATTGTTTTACTTTAATTACACAATAAAGGATGCTCTTAATAATTTCTAGTAGTCTTACGGCAGATTAAACACATATTAACCAATCAATAGATGATAAAAATACCATCACGAATAGTTAAAATGACAAACTTTCCACAAAAGTTTTCTATCAAAATGGAAATTATGACTCTATTTTCCTTACAAAGCTTAATTTTTATCGAGCTTGTCTTTTTGCTTATAAGAGCTTCTAATAACAGAAAGTGCATTTTTTAAATATTAATTATGAACATTTTTTAACGATTAGATATTAAATTCTAGTTGCATTAAATTATTGTTAAGACATATTTATTCAACTAATCAATATATTCTATTCCAATTTAACCGCCTTGTATATTTTTAGATACAGATTTGGGTTAAAGTGATCTTTTCAAATCGAGCAAAAGCTTACTGAAATCGTTCATAAATATACAAAAAATTAAAATTTTTATGCTCACGAGTATTTTATTCATGAGTATTTATTTATTGGACTAGATATTTATTTACTTTTAAATGATTTTTAGTTATCAAGAACTAGTTCATAGTGAATAATGCTGTAGTTGATTGCGTCACGCAGTGAATTTAGATTCAGTGATCTGTTTCTAAACTAGGAATACATGGACTATAACATATCCTATAGTTTTCTTTTATTACTTTTTCATTCTCTTTCATAAATTATTTGTATTAACCGTTGATCAAATAATTTAAATGCCAATAGTTTACCTAAATGAAGTAAGAAGAAATTGCTAAATGATCAACCATCTATCTTCTGAAATATAAGATATCCTTTGATAACTATTTGCTTCAATATCTTCAAGTTATTCAGAAATATCTTATAGAAGACGATATTGAAAAATTCTAAATTATCTCTTATTATGGGTTTCGAAGAGTGATTACGCGAAAATTTAGAGTGTAAAAAATTTGATACTAGGAACCTACTTGTAGAAATCTGTGCTGCGTCTATGTTTTCATACTAGTTCATTCTTTTTCGCAATAAAATAATTTATATAAAAAATGATGAAATGACTTAAAAGTTGCAAATCCACTTAAGAAACATCAAAGAAGAAATTACCAAATGATCACGTAATCAGCTGTTAGAAGTATTAGTTTAGCTATTATTCGAAGTCTAATAACAGAAAAACTCTGAACTACTTGGACTTGTAACATGAAATGATGCAAGTAAATGAAACAAATATTAATATTAGTTATGAAGGCATTGTAATAAATTATATTGCTTGTATATTTTTTATTGCTTATCTAGACTTGTAAATGAATAAGTTGGGAATCTTAGTTTGAAATGAAAAGGAACTTGATCGGATTTTAATTCCCTTTGTTTACCTTGACAGATATAGGAGTTTTTTTCAATTCTACTCTTTACAAATGAATTCTACACTTCAATTCTGCTCTTTGAAAAGACATTAATGAGAGGAACATAAATTTTGTTCAATTCCATGCATGATTTTTATTTCCCATTCCAGTGTTTGAGAATTTAATTCGAATTTTGGAAAATGAAGCCATTAATGAGCCTAAGCTGTGAACACAAACACAAATCTCATTAAAGATCAATCCACAAGTGCAATTTTTGGTTACAGCTTTTCATTTATTCTGCAGTAATGATGATTTGCAAGCAATTTTGGTTCTCTGTTTGTAATTCACGATCGTTAAAACCATGCAAAATTCAATAAAAATATATGCAAGATTATTAATTTCACCTTTTGTTCAATTATTTCCTTTTGTTTTGTCAATTTTACCTTTTGTTAAATTATACAAAGACATTTCAGGATAACATATCTATATGATAATTGATATAAACGCATAAAATTTTAAATATCAATTAATAAACATTTATTGTTTATTAATTGCATACCTACCTTCACTACTAAAACACTATAATAATATGGCTTTAAGCAATAAGTTGTCGCGAAAAATTTGTTTCACATAATCAAGCTTTCTGACAATGAAAATGAAAATATTTATAGGGAACATCTGAAAATTTTTAACTCTTTTGTCGTATAATATTAATAGATTTAAATATGTGCAATGAGGAAGTTAATAAAGTACTGTAACTACACCCTCATTTTACGATATTTTGTATTTCGGGACTTCTTTAATAAATGAAAGAGATATCCATCACAAATTTCTTATTAGGACTTGTATTGTTTATGTGCAAATGTCATATTTTCACTCAAATTATGATAATGGAATGGAACATTTCTAATAAATAATTGTTCTATAATTTGATTAAAATAACTCTACAGTGTAGAAATTTTGAGAGTAAAAATTAAATTTAATCCAGTTCCCAAATGTTTTTACGAACCTCAAATTTACGAGCACTTACGTTTTTTAAGAGCAAGTAGCAAGTTCCTAATCTGATACAATAGACACAGTGATAGTTTTAACCCCCATTTACGAAATAAAATTTTGAAAAATTTCTTTTTTTTTGAGAACTTTTGTTTCTGACAGACAGTTTTTTTTTTCGTTGTTTCAGTTCTTTATTTTTTATAATGATATTTTTTTCGATTTTTTTTATTTGATTTCCTTTTTTAATACTGAAAACTTGATTCATTTTTTTACGAAAATACACGTGCAAGACTACAGACATTGCGGAAACAATAGTCGAAGTTACATGGATATCAGACAATAAAGAGAAAGAACTGTGGTGCTAAATTCGACTTCTGTCCTTCCCGTACGTAAGAACATAGAACTGGAAAAAGCTCTATTTTCCTTCCCCTGTATGTCAGAATATAGATAGGGGGAAAACTTAATAAGTTAGAGTTCTGTTGTTTGTTGTTGGTTTAATTTGAGCAACTCAATTTATGAAGTTTAGTTTATCGAGTGGAAGATTGAGCCGTTTCCGTTGAGGATTTGTCGTAGTTGAAGAAACGAACGTGCGTTTATCAATGAAAGTAAAAAAAGAATTCTAAAAAAAGAAGACGAAAAACATTAAATAGCACAAAAAATGCGAAAAAATAAAGAATTTCAAAGAGCATCCTACCATTTTAAAAACTCGGAGAAAAATTTCTTGACAAAAGAAACAGTACCAGCAAAAGAACTATCTCTCGAAAATATTTTGAAGAATTAAAATATCCTAAACACTGGAAAAAGATTTATATAAAACAACTCTATATAAAATGCAGTATGTACAATAATAGTATATGAAATAACTACAATTTCCATCATATGATTTCGTTTCTCTTCTTTTTTTTAATATTCTCTTTTAAAAATCTCCATGTCTCAATTCATAGAAAATGCCACCAATAATACGATTTTCCGATTATGCTATTGTTTCTGAATGACTCTACAGTCGTCTTAGACATTAGATAATCAGGGCTCCACTTTGTTTTAATTATTAATATTAATGTGATTCCTTTTATGCGAAATCATTTTTTTTTTGTATTATTATAAGATACACTTCATACCATAAAAATACTATTATCCGATCTTCCTGCGTACATTGCATTTGGATTAAATGCTTAGTTTTTTTCCCTATATTCTGTCAATTGAAAACGTAGGTTGTTTCCTCGGATATTAAAATTCTGTAATAATTCACTACAATCGCGAATTCAAATCAAATAAAAAGTATTAAGTAATAAAGTATGTTTTTTTTAACACAAATTAAAGAAATTGAATAAAATTAGAAAATAAAATAACATTATATGACTACTCTTGTAACTTGACTTCTAAATGGTAAATTGAGTTTTTTTAAACATGAGAATCTCGTAACCTTAGAAGATAGTCTTTTAGAGTCTGATGTATTTCATGTTATCCAATCAATTTCTACCTCTTTTTCATAGAGTCATTTTAGGAATTTCAAACATATTTAAATAGATTTGCACATTCTATTTAAATATGTTAAAAATTCCCCTAAAACTTACTGACATAGGACATATTAATCTTGAAACGTACAATAGATATTTTTCCTTCGATATTTATTTGGCTTGTATTGTAATTAGTACATAGCAAACCTGTACGTGGTAATTTTATAGAAGCTAAATAAAAATTGTATTCTGAAAATAAAAACTGTGTTGTAAACATAATGCACTTATATTCTATACACAAATAAAGAATTCAAAGTATAATCAAACTAAGTTTATCATACCCAATCGCTTATAATTAGCTCTAAAACTATTTTCTTTATAATCAAGTCGGAGGTATAAGATTATACATACATATAGAGTAAGGTTTTATAATGAGATATAATAGGATGGAATGTGCAGAAGTTATGAACAATGCTGTATCTACTTTAACTGAAGATGGAAACAAAATGTTATGATATGAAAAGAATTTACTATAAATACAGTAAACCACTTAAATTTGTTGATTCACTATAAACACATTACTCGGCATTAAAATGGTAAATTTAAATAATTGGTGTGAAATTCTGAGATATGTTTGATCACAAACAATGATATGCGGGTCTTAAGTTCTGATAAATAAGTTTGATAACCTAACCACACACACGCCTTAATGGTGCACGCAATTTCGCCTAAGTTGAAGAACTTTTAAACGCTCAAATTAAGCAAAATAATTTGCGCATACAATTTTAAAAAATATTACAAAAATATTTAAAAATAGGCATGATGTATGTATTAAATAAAATGTATAAAATTGCAAAATATTGGGTAAAAATGAAACAAAGATTATCTTATATAATAATTAGGCTCATTTTATAGGTTTTATAATATTTTACTAAAAAAATAAATCTTTGTTATATTAGATATATATTATTACAAAATATTAATTAAAAAGATTATATTTAGGATAATTTTCTGCTCTTTAGCACTGTAAAGTTATTTTAGTGTTTTCTTGTACTTGTTTCAAATTAATCAGTTTCTAAGTTGCATGTACGTTATTAAATTATTAATTTAGTGTTTATTTTTATAAAAAAAATTTTGAAATAGGAAAAAGACATTTTTAAATAGAAAAAAAAACCATTTTGAAATTGAAGTATGGAAAAATGAAAATTTAATTGGTATCATATTATTGATCTCATATGTATATTGTCTTCATATTTAATAATTGGAAATAAAATTTCATTCATAATTACAGCATATATAAAATCATCATGTTATGCCTCGATATAGTCCATGAAAATATCTTATAATAAAAAGATGTTAAATGAAATATATTATTTAATGAAAGACGAAATAGGATCTTTAAAAAAAGGCTCATTATATAAAAGAAAACTTGCAGAGTAGTGTTCTTATAATAATGCGAGTAAATTAATCTAAGATTAATTATAACCTAAGATTATTTTTGCACATGAGGACTAATTAGAGGGGGATCTACAGTTTAACTTGGATTCCGAACCGCTGCACATATGATATGCGTGGTACTCGAACTCGCAAACTATTGAATCAAAGACCAGAACAATAACCATTCGGCTGCTAACTCGACTCTAGCGTTTAAAATATTCCTCATGGAATTTCTCAGAGTCACAAATTGGAATCAGATTTTACAAAATATTAAAAAAAAAAAAACTTTTATATTTCCCTAAGTTCTTGAAATTAGACTGACCCGAATTTGTAAACTCGCATGCTTAGTGAGCATTTAGAGTCAGACATACTTTTGATGCCTGACACTAATTTTTGATGGTTTAATAATTTTTTTGTTTATTTAAAGTGGTTTAGCTTTATAAAAAGATGCTTGTTAAATAGATCATGGTCATAAATAGAGAAATCTATGCCTTTCTAACAATCATTCTGATGAATTCGACTTTTTTTTTAATTATTTGCTCTGGGTTTATATATTTTATTTTTAATTCCTTGAATTCAAATTAACTTTAGTATTAAAAACTTATTTTTCGAATTCCTGTACTATTAATAAAGCAATGCAGTTTTTTTTAAAAAAAATCTGTAGATTTTTAAATATTTTTAAAATTAAGTTTTTGGAATGTGGCCAATAACATTCCTATACAGTGTATAAACTAATGGGTTTTCCATGCTTGCAATGACTTTTTACTCCGATGATAAACAAATGCCATGGCATCTACTTAACAGTGACCTAGTAAAGTTTTCGAAACATTTCTAGCAGCATATTTCATTCAACCAAAACCACTAATCTCATCAGTTTTTAAGAAATTTTGACATCAGCATTTGAGCTGCATTCCTCTCTATATACCACTACATATCATACCACAGAGACACTGGACATTAAGAGTATATTAACGTGCATGGATTCTCTTAGCATGACCATCTTTGGTTGCGTCAGCTATTAAACTTACTACCTCCCGTTACAGTAGCGATACCTTTTCCTAAAAGGTTACAATCACCTTTACTGAATTTAATGCATTACTGAATTTAAAGTTAAAAGGAAAGAGAAATGAGATGATGAAAGAATAAACGTAGGTTAATAGTAGTCATTTGAATCATTAAAAGAAGTATATTCGATGATTTACTATTTCATTAGGTAAAATCGTGATAGTTTATTTTACACGCATTGTCTTCTAATTAATTATTTAGTTACAAATTTAAGCCATCATCTATAAGCATGGAAAATTCACAAATGATTATTCTAACCTTAGAAATAGGATGCAAATGTTAGATATATATGTAGGAAACAACCATATGTTCGATTATTTAACTACTTTATATACAGAAATACATTTCTTTTGCTTAATTAAAAATATTTCTAGTAAAATATATAATTTTGCAAGTATATTCGTTTAAATTAAGTTTTCCTATTTCTATTTATAAAATAAATTCAAATACCATTGTTGAAAATTATATTTTTATTATTTTTATACTTGGCATTCTCTTAGAGTATATTTTTTCAAATGTCGAGTTTTAATGTTAAGCAAATGGAATCATATTTTTAATGTCTTAAAAACATCTCGTATTTTTCTCTCCATGTACATAATATACGTAACAAAATGTTATAACTCTTATAAAATTTTAGATTAATCCTTGAAAATTTCGTGATTTATGAAGGAAAGGTTACATCTTAAATTTTATTGAATCTACATTTGATTTTCGAATGGTTCTCGAATATTAAAGATATCAAAATTTTCACAAGAAATATAATTCTAATTGATCTAAAAAACTAAATATTATGTTGAAGAACTAAAAGGTTTAATATTTACTATTGCTTACATAAAAATTAATACTGAAAATTTATCCTACATTTTCTTACATATGTATCCAAACTATCTTATGAGATTCTCGAATGCAACAAATTTTTCGAATTTTTCTCATTATTGCAAACATAAAAAGTTACAATTTTGTAAAAATCTGTAAGGTATCCTTGAATGAATTATATAAAATGAATTGTCTTTAAAAATAATTAAATGATTAAAATTAAAATGTCAATAATTTTTCAATTCTGTAACATGTTCTAAAATTTTTTAATACTAATTTGAACTCAAATCTTTAAATATTTTTTTATGGATATCTAAAAATATTTCTTATTTTTGAAATTTTAGGAAATCGAATTAAAGAATTTGTTACAAGAATAAGAAATAACTCACACACTCTGTATTCCGTTAGTAATTGCAGTCTATAGGTTAGTTAATGTTTTGGAATTATTTTAATAAAATATATATTAGCAAATTCAAATTTTATAAGTATAGAATAATACTGCAATATTTTTCGAATTTGAAGATTCATTTGTTAGAAAATTCTATTTTGCAGCAATCCGCTTTTTATTCTACTGTGCTGCATACTATGATCAACTTGACTTCAAAAGTTTTTTGAAACATCTCCAACGTCGATCTGGCATACATTTCCAAAGTAATTCACAAATTGTAAGGCGAAAACACTGAAAATTCTGTACTATACTCCTCAATAAACACGAATGAAATAAGCAAAATGACTTGATCTAAAGAACAGAAATATAAGGTAAACAAGAAAGCTCTTGCTGTTTTCGTGTTGCCATTGAATGAAGTGAGCAATGCGTAGTGTATGGTGCAGTTGGGACACCGATTTGTAGAAAGTAAGAATATCAATTGTTATAAAACAGGTCCACCACGCCACATTCATCAATTGTAACTAATACATTAACGAAGAGAAATGGATGTGTCGAAGGAGCTCGTTCAATGTTTGCTTTACGACTTCAAAGTGGGCTTATCAGCTGCTGCAAATCACCGAATATGGTTAGAATTTGGGGATAGTGCTGTGAATAATTCACATCACTATAAACCTAGGATACTGTGCCGCAGAGCGCAAGACCTCTGATGCACACACACAAGATTATGCTTTGTGTTTGGCGGACTAGTTCTCAATTAGTTCACTATGAGCTGCTACCAACGGGCCAAACGGTCATTGCGGATCTATACTCGCAGGAATTGGAATATGTGCAGCAGACATTGCAACAGACAGAGCCAGCACTGGTTAATCGCTAGGGTGAATTGTTCTTCGCTGATAACGCGAGGGCATATGTCGCGCGGATTACCAGAAATACAATACAGCGACTTGGTTAGGAGACTTTGTGTCATCCTCCTTACTCACTTGACCTTGCACCATCAGATTACCTCCTATTTTAATCCTTGGACATACATCTTCGTGAAAAATTCTTCACCAATGAAGCAGACTTGAGCCAAATACTCACGGGCTTCATTGCATCCAAAAACCCCCACATTTTCCCACAAGATGTTTGAACGTCTGGAGACACGTTGGCAGAAGTTGCTGATGCCGATGGTGACTACTTCGAAGATTAACAACAGGCAACACTTTTGTAGGTCATTTCTTTTGGTTATTAAAAACGGAAAGAACTTTCTTGTCACAATATAATCTTTTGTTACTCAGCAACGACTTCAATTAAATCCAAGATCTTTCAAGACAAACAAATCATTTTTAATATGTCACTCTATGGTTAATTTTTGCTCTCGAGATATTTAACCAAGATATTTATTTTTTTTTAATATTCTGTCAGAATCACTATAAATATTCATTTCCGAGTTTAGAGTTAAGCTTAACCGTTAGACTGAAGGCTAAAGCTCTATCCATTTTCACTGTCTCTGTCCTTTTATTCCGATGAGAGAAATCCTAATATTAGACCGCGATGTTTTTTATTTCATGCATGTCTTTTCTGATTAGTGCTTGTGAATTTAATAGTTTTCCTCCCTTTTGACGTGTGAATACTGCCTATTGTATGTAAAAAATTATTCTGGGAGACAAATAAATGTAGTTGATATTCAAAATGATTTTAACAACTTCCGAGTATTAACGCTCTCAACTTCTCCTTTTCAAACATTCTTAACTATTCAGCATAGGCCAGGGCTGAGTCTAGTGCTAATAAATCTTAGAAGCATTCTAGTTCAAATTTAGTAAATAGAAACAGTCTTGTTATAAATTTTAATTAAAATATAAAATGTTCTTTTGTTTCTTTCTTTTATTAAAAATTCACATCTAGAAAACAAAGAAGATTTTACTATTCGAGTGTTCCGATAATGTTTCCGATTCAGTGGATACAACTGTGGATTCGTATTCGAGAATATGTAGCGTTCTCCAAATGATGAGGTGAAGCCGGGAGCGAGGCCAGAGTGACAGCAGCCTGTCACGAACCGAGGTGAACCTCGCCTCATTCCGAGGCTGATGATCAATCCTCTCTCACTGCAATTGTTTGCCGATGTGATCTGGCAAGGAGCCCGACATTTTGCTTCTTCCGTTCAGCGGAGACACGGGACGCAATCCAACAGTTGCCCCGTTCGAGGACAACAGATTTTTTCTTTTCTTTCTTTCTTCCTAGGCAGATACCTTCCATCGGAAGATGCGGATAAAAAGTCGTGCGGAAGAGATAAACCGCACGTTATTCTAAAATGAATATATCCATTTGCTGTCTCAGTCTTTGCCTAAAAGATTTTCTAGCACCCTTGTACCAAACGGAGAGTTTTGAGGATATCCGAATTCATTATTTGCTATATCTATTGATTAACAATGGACTTAATCGTAGAAAACTTCGTTTACGCTCTAAATGTTTTTATTTATTTGCACATGTTAAAGCAGGAGTTTAATTTAAATTGATGTACCATAGTATATCCGAAATTCCAGTTAAATGGCCAGCGATCTGGTTTCCACAGTTCATGGATTCAATTTTCAACTCTGGAATGAATATTTATAATGGTAAGGAGTGCACTTTAAATCATGGGCTTAGGTCCAATCAGACCTCGTGCGGAAGTTAACCATTGAGTGATAACAAAAATAGCAGTTAACTTAAGAATATTTTTATGATAAAGAAATCGAACTGGGCCCTGTGGTTAACAGACCAGCAATTGAGGTACTTGTCCAAAGAACACTCTCATTTCAAAACCATAATATTAGTTGAATGATTGATCAAGATAACGCTATTTACAATTACTTATCTGCTTAGTTCTTCTTTTTACTATTATTATTTTTATAAATATTTATATCAGCTGAATGAGATATTATTTAATTGTATTTAAATGAGACATTTTAGTTAAATAAGGATGTTCATTAAAAGTAATTAATAAGAATATTCCTTATGATTGATTTTTGAATTTTTGATATATAATTTAATAATAAACTAATTATTAAATTATTATGAAAAATATTTTTTTATAAAATAGTACAATATTATAAAACATGGTTGCATAGCAAAGCGTATTCCAAACAATTCGAATAAATATTGCTTACTTAGGTAGAAAAATTAATATCTTCCACAACGTATTGCCTGTCATTCTTATAATCGAACTCCCAGCATTTGATAAAGCTCAAAGAGAGATATTTTGATATCATAAAATATCAGATTTGATTTTCTATGAGACTACTTTTTAAATTGTAATTTTTGCAAATTCTGTAGGAAATGGAATCTTCAGCTGATTTTAGGTTTTCTTTCTTGGCTTAGTTACGAGTCATTCTTTTCAAGAGGGCATTGGGAATACGTTGTCACAGATTATATTTCTTTTTCGCGTTCCAGTGTTGGCAACATCAGATCTACACAGTAATTTTCTTGGATTACTCTTGATTCAACAATGAATTAACACTCAGAATATGTAAAAAGAAAAGATATTTTTTCTGTGTTTAGAAATTTTTTCTCCAAATTTATTTCATTCTACTTAAGAAAAAATTAAAAAGGGGAGAAATCAGTTTAATTTTCGCTTACTTTTTCAAACCTTAAAGTTGGTGCTTTAAATACATTGAGTTTCTCTCTCAAAAATATAAAACTTCAAGCCAAAATTCACAAGAATTCGTATATTCCGCAAACTTTGATTGGTTGTTGTTCCTTAAATTTAAAGTTTCATTCCGGAATCCTTTCTGGGGTTCATTCGTGGTTTGGATTCTCATCTAATGGATAGATATTAATAGTCAATTGAAATTTACTTTAAACTGTTAAGTTCTGATCGATTATTTCATTAACAAAGATTGATTGTAAAATGAAAACCACACTAAACTCTTCAAATGGAAGTTCTTTTTAAATAGTTTCAGTGTTGTTGTTGTCGTGTGCCAGCCAGGCTGGGAATATGGGGTGCGCTGCTCCACTTTTCCAACTGAACCATATTGGTGTGGAGTCCGACTTCCTCAGTTCACACATGCCATAAGTACCCGTTTATAGGGTAGGCAACCATTCACACACACACAAAGAAATAACAAAGAGAGAGAGTACATCCTTGCCCGAGCTAGGATTCGAACCCAGGTCCCACCCATCTGTAGTCAGGTACGCTAACCACTAGACAGGTTAGGCGGCAATAGTTTCAATTAAAAGTTAATATTAAACAGTTAAATATTTGATGCTATGGTAGAAATGGGTTACAAGTGAAATCACAAATGAATGTTCTAAGACAGATATGAGATATCTGCAAAATTTTAAAATGTGGCTTAATAATTAGATTATTTTACTTTATTTACTCAGACTCGTTTGTAATGTTTATGTAAATGTTATGATGTATGATAGGAAAGGGAGTTAATTATGCACCCGAAATAGGATGGGTCTGATACTTGTGTGTGTGGGGGGCAGATCTGGCCTTATATCGTAATGCTTAGAAAGACTATACATGTTGGAATTTCGAGTAGAATCCAATGTCACTTCAGTGGTACAATATAGAGGAGAATGTAGTGGGTCAGCTCAAATATCGACCTTTTCATTTGAATGTGGCTAAAATTTATGACTGTTCTTCGTGGTTTTAATTATCATAAATAGAAAAACAACAACTTATCTTAATAGCTTTTAACTTAAATTAAATACTAATTATTTAGTTACAAAATGTCTAAAATTAGATAAACTAGAAAATTGATAGGAAAATCATAATAAAGGGAAAAAACTTTTTCTATCGCTCAAAGCGCACTTGCGCCTTATCATCTCATCTTAATCATGCATTACAAATTAAGTTTTGTTTCTCAAATCATTTGATTGATAGCACCCCAAATCATTTATTTTCTAGATTATTCTATATTTCAAGAATCAAAATATACTTTTAATAAAAAAAATCTTTTGATGATCTCAAAACATAATTTATTTCCTCTCACAGAACAGATATGTCGGGAGTATAAAGCAAATGTTACTGGATGCATTGAAAAAATCATATTCTATGCAACTAGTAACATTTGCTATCAATAAAACTTTCATAATTGCGGCATGACTGGCGTAGGAAAACAATTTGTTGCTATTTTAAAGGGAAAAAAAATCAGATACGTATTTCTTCTGTATTATTTGTAAGAAAGGGCTTTCTGCGCCCCAAATATTCAGAAGAAATTTTCTAGTTATAATTGAATTGGTTAATAAAATCCATTATTCTCTTAATCATATAGCCAGCTTAAAAGAATTTTAATTGAAATGAAGAATAAATACACATTGAGTTGCATCGCAATGTGCATTGGTTATCAAAAAGAAACATTTCGAAATGGTCACAACCGTATTAATTGAAATTAAAGTATTTCTTGAAGAAGGTATTTTTTTTCCAAAGCTAAAGAACAGACGACACGAAATATTTATTTCATAGTTGATATAAACGTCATCTATTCAGCTTAATCAGTAAAATAAATAAATAAACTACAAAAAAAAGAATTTTTAATGACTGACGAAGTTATTTCATTTCAAAACTAATTACTTATCTTTGCTTAAGAAATTATGATTCACTTTTAGATTCTGTTGTGTGTATTTAAAATTTAAAATTTTATTCATATTATAATGTTACTTGTTTTCTTGTGATTAATTTATATCTATTTGTTTCAAGTTAAGTTAAAAATGTAACAAAACTTTCTTCCCCAAGAAAAGAAAATGATTGATTTGAACAGAAACAATGATAACAAGCTACTGTAAAATAAAAATATATTAACTATATATATTCAGCGAATTCATACCTCCTTTCATTCAATTGCTTCTATAATACGTTGTAAATCAATGGATTCAAGATAAATATGTAATATATATAGCATAATTTTCCATAAATTTTTTACTAAATAGTAAAATCTGTAAAATTTAAATTGAATTATAAACAAGCCCAAAAAATTTATAATATTTATTTTATAATTAAAGAAGTAATGTATTCGAGATCTTAAAAATTTCATCAATCATATATTTTAAAAAATTAAAAAAGCAATGAGAACAAAATAAATTTGTAGTTTATTGCATATATTTCTTGGATGAGTGGAAATTCTTTTTTCCAGTTATATCCAAGAAATATATGCTGAACTATAATTAGATAAAATGACTAATAAAGTATTGGAAAATAAAAAATTACTTTTATTTCTACTTTTATAAATATTCTTTAAAAGCAATTTTAATAGCATAGTTTTTCACGTTGTTAAATGTTTATTATTTTATAAATATAAATTGTATTTTCTCAACAAATTCGAATTACGAAACATTGCAAATATCCTCGCTCGGGTGGATAACTTACAAACTTTAAACTTTATGGAAGAAATGTAATTTTTCATCCACAAACTTGGCAACGTTTTTAAAAACTATTCTATTATTGAACCTATTTTTACATTTACGATGCTGAACATTATTTTTTGCTTAAGATCACATTCAGCTGTATCATTTAATGCATGTTTTTGTTTACAAAAGTTCAAAGGTTAAATACCAATAGATGTATGCTATGTATTGTTAACTTTCGCGATTCATCATTTAAGTTTTATGATTTATCAATAGAAAACTTATTTTAACTTCTGCATTTAATTTGTTTCTAGAATTTAGTAAATTTGAAATTAAAAAATATAAGCACATACATGATAAATTGTGTTGTATGTGAATTGCTTTCTTATCTATCAGTAGGAAATTCCCTTACAAAATATTGATCCATTGACCTTGAAAATAAATACGCGCATAATATCATTTGGTATCAAAATCTCTTTGAGAATATTTATCGCAGTAATATTCTATATAATGAACTATAAAATACTTAATATTAAACTTTAACTTATGTAAACAAACTTCAAAAAAGTTGCGTAGGTTTCTGTGTTCCTCTGGTGGAATGGCGGGAAAAAGATGTCATCTCAGGGATCCACCTCGCCACCTAATTGGTTAAATTCAAAAAGTAATTTTTTGTGCTTAACCAACGGCTTTTCAATCAGCAAAAATAGAAGCTTGAAATGTATTACAAATAAAACCAATTTTCTATTTTTAAATGAAATTACAAATGAACTCTTTTATGTTCATATATATCCTAATATATATATTAAATTTAACAAACTAGTAATTTGTAATTTTATATCCTATTATTTTAGGATTAAAATGAAAACCATTTCAATAATTTTTCTTAAATTATAAATGATTGTGAAATAGTTCCAAAATGTCCCATTTTATTTTTTATAGTTAAAGTTTTTAATTTTTTCAACTGAAATGTCGATTCCTAGTTCTTAAGAAATATTTTCGTACAATATCTTCTTTCGCCCGTTATTTCATCAATATAATATTACATAAATCAAAAGGAAGAAAAGTGGTAAAATTGCGGCAGTTCTTTGCTGTGCATTTAGAAATTAGTATTTTATATTCATATGTTAATATTGCCTTAACAAGAGTTATCAGGAAAATAATATGTTCCATTAAAAATATTCTTTTCTGAAAAATATTTATCCTTATATTTCTGTCAGCAACTGCCATCAATCTTTTTATAGAATTATCACTAATGATTTCTAAAGTTGAAAACGAATGAAAATATTAATATCTGTAACTTCTGATGATTAAGCAAAAACATATTAAGTTATTTTATTCGATCATGTTTAAATTGTTTCTCTTCCCCACCCTATTTTTATCATATACCTGTCAAACGTTTCTAGCTTTGTTTCTATTTATCTATGTGGTTAGGGTGTAAATTTACCTTCATAATTTAGAAGGAACCAAGCAGACTTACCACCACACCAGAGATATTATTTCACTTGGAGAACATTGCGACCACGACTTATTTAACGTGCACCAGCTCCCTTTAGTGAATATAACGGATCTTTGGTTCGGTCGGGATATGAACTCACTACCATTCGATAACGACACCCTAAGCAACCAGGCCACCGCAGCCTATGAATGATTAGTGTGCGTTCTGGCGTTTAGTTCAGTAGGTCATAAGTTCATTTTTCATCGCCGGAATGGATATTCGCAGTGATTTAGAACCTACTGTAATCCTATGTTTATAAAAACTCACTGTAGTCCTAACCGTAAGAAAATAAATTGTGATTAATCCGTAAGATTAACGACAATTTCATGTAAATCACTGATTTTTCTCTGCGTTTTATTTTTTTTCCATATATATCTGACATAATCTTAGCGAGCTGTTTTTCTACATTTATTTTTTCTTATATTTATTAATTGTACTCTTATATATCTAATTTCTAATGTTTTAGTTTTATCAGATGTTAATTTCTTTTATATTTCAATTTAGAAAATTTTGGTTTGAATATAATTTACTTAAGTGGTCTCACATTATTCTCTTAATGTAAATTAAATAACGATTAAAATGTTAATATCTCCAAATAACAGTAGTATTTTTTCTTAGAACTCACAGATTTCATCCTCCGTGACGGAATAGAATAGGCTAAAGTTGTTATCAGACAGCAGAACTAATGTCTTTGCTTTCCTACAAGGATTTTCCATGGCTAACAAGCTGTCTTCACATCCCGGAAAACTCCCACACACTCACCTCAGAAACAGTGCATGCAGAAACATTGCATCCCTACCGTTGTTCACTATTGTTAAGATCAAACCTTGAATTACAACGAAGAAAGTGGTAATCCCATTAATCCTCGGTGAGCCTTGGTATAGTCTCATTTAAATCAACTGATTTAAGTAACACACATTCTTTAATTGACCTTAACCCAGATACGATATTTAACTCAGTCATCATGGTTTTGCGTTTCAAAACATTAAAATTTTTATAGGCTCCAGTTTCTCTCCTCTGATGTGGTGTCCATTGGATCAAATATCGAACCTGCTATTTTCCAGGCATGAAAAATATTTCTTTTCGCAAGAGCTTATCGCAATCCCCTTTAAATTGCTATTGTCATTATTCAAGATCATTAGTTCGCTTCATTTGAGTTGCACATCAGCTATCACAAATAAGAAAAATACCAATGATTTTTGAGATTGTTGATATTTATTTAGAGGCTGTGGTCGCTTGGGAAAAGCATGGCTCTCGTTACAATAAAATAGTGCGTTTGACTCCTGATTCAGTTGAAAGTCATTTTGAAAAGATGTATTGGCGTAAAAGTGTTCCTTGTTCCAGTTACTTTACTCTTACCAGTGGCAAGGAGAATGGAGAGGAAGTTGTCAGTTCTAAGCATCAGTAGCTCATTAATTATGTAATATCATGTTTCAAATTCATGTTGAAAACTGTTAATATAGAAAATATTAACAATTTTCATTTATAAAATGAAAGTTATTTAAATACTGATAATCTTTGAACTTGAAACATTTTATGTAAAATATGTAGTTTTTATCGGTATCATTTAATTTGTAAAGAGTTCATAGTAAAATACGCTACATAATTTTTTTTTAAATATGTCTTTTTAAGTGTGTGCATGTAAATGCAAAGCTCTTGACACTATTATCCTATCAAGTTATTCGCTATGGTATATCTGAATTATGTAATGGGTTTTGGAATACGCTCTTAAAATATATCTGGAGGCGTTTTTCGAAGAGACCCGAAAGAAATATGCAACCAGTTATTGTTCATTATGGCTGTTTGGTTTACATAATACAAGCTTATTGAAAGATATTTTATAAAAAATTGAAGTTAAAATAAACTTGTAAGGACAAGTTTTATTTGTAATACATTAAAAAAGTATTTTCGTACTATTAAATAAATGTATACAACCGGAAGTGTTGCATTTTCCCCTCGTTAACTGCTACTAAACTTCAAATATCATTAAATATCCACACCTAAATTGACATCTCTGTTTTTATAAGTTGATACGTAATGAATAATTCTAACATTTATTACTATTAAGCTTAATTATTAAGGCATATGTGTTATGCTTAATTTTATGGATTCATTAAATCAAAATAATTTATCCGTTAAAGCAATACATTTAAACCCTTTTTTTCATTTATCTTCACTAGAGATATGAGATCAGTAAGAAACAATTATATGAAATTTTA
This sequence comes from Latrodectus geometricus, assembly GCA_026290005.1. Lineage (NCBI taxonomy): Eukaryota > Metazoa > Arthropoda > Arachnida > Araneae > Theridiidae > Latrodectus > Latrodectus geometricus. Next base: position 27,945 of record JAPDSC010108248.1, read on the forward strand.
TTGTAATTTATATTTACTGATAAGTCATTGTATATCTGATGTTGTGGAAGTGAATGTCAGAATATAAGGCTGTGAGCTCGATACCAAATTAAGTCGATGATTATCTTGTTGTGAAGGCTAGTTCTTAGGTTTAGTGTGTCTTTGTTGCTGTAGCACGGAAGTTTGTGGAGAAGAGTGCCTGCTCAATTTATCATCAAGTGAGCGAAGTGCAAAATGATGATTCTGATGATTGTGTTTAGCCTCTTATTTTTTCAGTCTTTTCAAATGGGAGGTTTCATATGGAACCCAATAACATAAACGGAAATTATCAATATTAATATTACTGAGAAAAAAGTTTATATACGATATTTTTCCTGATACTATCGAATGATGAAAATTATTTAAATGGTTTACTTATAACTGGAATGTCTTGTTTATTTTTATTCAGTTGGATCAACATTTACATAAATTTCATAACAATAATATAAATAATAAGACATAATAATGTCTCATTATTTATAGTAGAGAATAATATACTATTATATTATAATAATTATATTATCATAGTTTTTCTAATAATTCATAGAATTCTACATTCTAGTTTCTGTGATCTGTATTCTGTTAATTTATGAAATAAATTTGGTTCCCGCGTAATATTATGCTATTCCAGTAATGCAATTTATGTATGACTAAAAGCGTAAAAGAATAAGCTTTGATTTTTTTCAGTAATTCTGATTAGTTAGCTTTTAAAAATTATGCAAATTATTCAGATAAATATTCTAACTCTCTAGCATAGCTGCAGATCTTGAATTCATTAAGCTTTATCTTTTTAAGAAATAAAAATTCCATTTTCGATAGTTTTATTTTCATGGCTAATATTTGAAAGGTTAAAATTCAGGCAGCTATTTTGAAGTGTGAGCAAAGGAATGGATCGTCAGTAAATATTTAAAGGCAGACAGAATCATGAATATTGATGAATTGAATATCATTTAAAAGCGAATAACAAACGGCTTAAACTTCGCGTCATCACGCAAAAAGAAAAATGAAAAGTACATGAAAGCAAGTTGTTGAATAATTATTTTGCTCAAGAAAAAAAAAAAAGTACTTTTATTTTTCTTCACCCAGTTTCAGTCAAATGAATTGTTTGATGTTTTGCTTTCAGTGACGCTTTTCTGTTTTTATCCTTTTGTGTTTTGGTAATCTTTCTTGGATTTTGATCAACAACTTCAAATTTAGGTTTTTTTTAAATATAAAAAGATATGTTAATACATTAAATTTTTTTTATTCAGTAACATAAATTAAAAAATTTTTTATCAGCAAATATAATTCTTTTTGCTTATCTCTGTATTTGAAGATTTACCTTAGATTACATTGTGTGTGTGGATGAGTTATCTTGAAACACTTCCGGCTCTATATTTTAAGTTACCTCTAAACAGAGCCAATTTTTAACTGAAGTTAATTAACGAAGTCGACACCCATGTTTACATCCTCTTTTCCTAACCTTAGGAAAAGAATTAATTTGAGAGACATTGGGTCCCGAGGATCATTTAATGCTTAGTGGCCCTAAAAACTACTGCTTTTCGCTAGACTAGTAATTAAATCCATTAATCCTCCACACATAAAATCAAACTTAAGCCACCGTACTAGTAGTTACGAAAATTAATGCTGATTTTAAACTTAAATGTTGAAGCACCAATTCCGAACTCGATCCTATATGTTTATAGTGGCTCATAATCCACTTCATATTGTAGTTCTTGGTCAAATTGGTCTTCGAATGAACAATATGATTTAGACAGTCAAATCAACCAACCATATTCACCAGGCTACTTGCGTCCTCTTTGTTTTATTACTTTCGTCTCCTACTTAAAATTTCTAAACATAACAAAAAGCTTCGCCAATTTTTTACTAGGTTCAAATCACAATATTGATAATTTAGCTTACAACTTTCTTCCCAAACTTTCAAATCACACCCATAGAAAAATATTGGATTTTCCGAAACTTTAACTTAGCAGACTTAGAATTCTTCCGAATTTTCGGGGAAGACATCGAACCCATTATTTGCTCAATATCACAACACATTGGTACTGTTTGCACTTACTTGAAAGTTTGCACCATTAACGAAATAATCAAATCTAGATATGAATACCATTGAATGATGAAAATCTCTAATTATCTCTTGTAGTATCATCATAGTTGCAACATCAAATTATAATGTCAATGGAATAAACATTCTGTACGAAGCTTACTCACAATTAAATTTATTTTAATCATGATTTGTTTTGTTTTTATAAATTACTTTTTAAAGTTAAACTTTACTTTCTATAACATAATTATTTATTATTAATTAATTTTTAGCTTTTCATTTTTATTCATTTTTGAAAAGGTGACAGAAAGTTACCAGGATGCAATCGTTACGATATAGTTTAGATATTAAAAAAGAAATCATAAAATTGCGCACCATGAGCAAAGCAGCTATAAAATATTGCAAAGCTTTGAGACCATAAAGTAGATTGACTAACTCTTAAAAGTTTTCTTAAAGCATCCACGCCATTTCCATTCTAGGAAGAGTTTTCTTAGATATTGGAGAAGGAAACCCAGAAAACTCCCAAGCACACATCTAATAGAGCATAAAAATTCAGAAATGCGTCTTCGATTTCTCTTTTTCAGTGCTGAAAATCAAATCCAGAAAATTCCTGTTTGAAAAGCATGGTTCTTTTTTTCCAATATTCTTCTACTTCTTTTGTTCCAATATTTCAAAACGATTAAAAACTTTGAGATTCTTGTAGCTTTGAGAGCTTAGATGCTTGTGCCTGTCAATCATGCTGAGAGAATCTATACACATTCAATATTCATAGAATGTAACATCTCTCCTTTGTCACGAAAATTTTGAGAGGAACTCGCCAGATTAAGAGTCCACTTTGTGATCGGATCATAGAGCAAAAAGACGAGGCAACTGTTAGATTTTAGTGGATATTGTAGACAGTAAAGCAATTGAAATTGTTATGCAAATGCAAAATAATATGATTAGAAAATAATAATCCTTTTTAAACAGTTTATTTTGGTACTTTAAATTTTGTTCTAAAATATTTTTGTACGCATGTCGTTATTTTTATAAATTGAAATCTTATTTTGATATTTAGCATGACTTTTTATAACTAATGCATCTAAAGAATTAAGAATATGCTTAAGATATAGAGCCATTGAAGCTTTTAATTGATTTACTTGTTTGTTTATTCATTAATAACTCTCCTTATTTGAAAGATTTTTATTGCTTCAACATTTTGCCGAAATCTGGTTGTAGACATTACGTGACAGAATGTATTATGTAGAAGAATCCAAAGCATTCACATATTTTTCGTCTATGTGTAATTTAAACAATGAATTATCCCATTTTTTAAGTTTATGTGAAATTTAAACATTGAAAGACCTACTTTTCAAGCTTATTTAAGGCTTTATAAATTCTTTTCTAATATAATTTGTGCGACAAAATACTGAAATATCTTCACATTTATTGAAGCAAAAGTGATTTTAATGAAACCATCATGTAAACTAGAGCCATTACCCACAACATTGAGTTTGCTTGAGAACTCATACAATCTTCTTCATCATGACTGACATTGGATAATAACATTGACATTTCTAAAGACAGTAATTATATTTTTGCACCATCTGTTATTCTTCATCAAATCTGATTAAGAATAACGTGAAAGAATCATACAATTCCTCATTGGACGAGGAATCATATGGCTATTTCAAGTTATTTTTCATCAGATTTCCAATCTTAAGTACCCTCATATGCTGGTATCACAAAGCAATATATGGGAGAAGGATCATTAGTTTCTCGTGGAATTAGTTCCTCGTGATGCTAGTGTGAGAAGCATCCTGCAAGAGCCCGATTGATTGTGATTAATCGCTCATAATCTATCTTTAGTCAATCAAAGATTACCTTGTTGAGAATTCTGAGCTAGTTAAGTAATTGTGAGGCGTTATATCCACCTATATGTGTTGAAAAGTACTTGTCAGATCAATTGTTGATCTTGCTTCTTGATGATGGTTCAAACAATTCATATGTTGTTGATAGTAGGACCAATCAATCAATTGGTGCAATTTAGGTTCCTTTTACATCATTGTTTACATATGTGAATTTTTTACTGACTTTTCCAAGCTTAATTATTTTAATTGAAATATGATTAAAAGATTTATTACATAGGAAGATAAAATACTGAACTGAATTCCATTTAAATATTTTTTTTTGTGAAATTTCTTTTCTTATTCCTTTTTAATGCTTTAGCTATATATTTTTTATTATTTTTCTTTTTCATATGCTTTTTACAATTCTCGATCTCATATTCACTTCGTCGATAGTTCAAGACAAACATTTTCAAGCTTATTTTTTTAATCATTTCTTTAACTAATTTCCCTAATTTATGTCGATAAAAATGTAAGATATTTTGGAGTGACAATGTTTGTAAACTCTTTTCGTTTTTAAATGGAGTTGGTTGGCAAGGTTTGTGAGTTTCTTTAGAATATAAAATATATCTTGTTAATATATAGATATTATATGATATATATGCTGTAAATTTCTAAGACGTGTATTAATTATCTTGGTTATAATGGTTACTTTAAACAAATTGAAAAGACTACAAAAAACAAAGTTGCGGTTAGCTCAAGAATTTTACCATCATATGCGATTTTGCAACATTTATTAACACATAAAACATTGTTATTTTAACTATTAGACTTAAAAAAAGCGCTAATTTCGTAATATCGGAATCTTCTACGTATCTCAAAGAAGAAAATTAAAATATTTTAAATGTTCGCAAGTCCAATTCTTATAATAATTATAAAGCGTTGAAAGCTTAAAAATCAAAAAAAAAAAAACCTTAGCTTAAAAATCAAAAATGGCTCAGTAATGATAATTTTTCCAAAGAAATTCCTGATACGTTTTCAACTTTAATTTTATAATTTTTAAAATATTTTTCATTATTCTTTAGAAGTACATTGGAATTTATAAAATCTAATTAAAGTAAATTTAATAGTTATTTATAAATTTAAATTTCAAATTCTGAAGTATCCTTTTGAGGGAAATTTAGTAGAATGTATAAAATTTAAATTATTATTGCTAACATCTTTGTTAAACAAGGGACAGAACATAAAATTATAATTTGTGTTCCATTCCTCAGGTTCCAAAATAAATTTTAATTATTTGTCTAATCATTAAAATTTATTTTGACAAATAAGAATGTTATAAATATTAATGTTTAAATGTTTAAAGTTGAAGACAATTGTTTATTTATTAAAGATAAAATTTAATTTTTTTATTTTTGCATGATAAATTATGAAACACTAATTTAGAGCATTTTATGATGTATTACTTTACTTTATATATTAAAATATGACAAAATGCATTATGATTATTTTACGTTTTGTCAGATTTTAATTTAATTAACTTAATTTAATTTAATTTTGTCGTATAATAATTTTATTAAGTCAATTTTTAATATTTATTAAATTCATTTAAGATAAATTGTTTTACATTACGTTTACTTTAAATTAATTAAAACTGAAAAACGAAAATAACGAATAAAGAAATGTACGTCATAATAAATAGATAAGAGTTTCGAAAAATAACGCAAGTTATCATATAAGAAAAGTAATATACTAAATTAAAAATTCGAAAATCAAATGAAATAAAAATTATAAGTTGATCAATCTTAATTATTTTCATGTTTAATCAACATACTGTGTGAATTTCTTTTTGTTTAGTTCTAATATAGTTCCAACGAAATAAAAAATAGAGTGAAAACATTAAATTAGATTTAAAAATAAGTGAGTTATCATAGTAAAGAAGTATGACGTCATCCTCACTTTGGAAACTGATGGATGACTAGGATGTTGCGTAAACAAACATGGAACTTCCGTTTACGAGTTAAATTCAGGGGCACAAACTCACAACATGTGTGAAAAAAGAAGGGGGTGGAAGATAAGAAGAATCCGAGACTCTGCCGCAGACTTCTTACCTTGAAAACAATTTTTTTTTTTTACCATCATTCCCGAAAATTATTTATACGCTCTGGGGATAATTTTTTTTTTTTTATTTGAAGAGAAATTAAGTCTTGTCTAGTTTTCGATGTGGAGCATTTTTTTTTCCTTTTTTGACACACAAGTAAATTTAGAACTTTAATAAAATCTTGGAACAATGATTGCCAAGTTTTCATAGCCGACAGCTGTCAACTTCTTAAACCTTGATTCAAACAATTATATGTAAATGAAATTTTTATCAAAAATCTGAAATAAAAAAAATTCTATTTGAAAGTAACAAATATTGTTAATTTCCGAAAGAAATTCAAATGAATTATTTTTTAAATATCTAACAAGAAGTTGATTTCACTGCCGATAACCTTTTGCACCGAGGCCAAATTCGGTTTCGGACCTAAAGTTTAATGTGGATTCTAAATCTTCGCGACTATTAACAAATGACGTGGGATCAAACCCACATGGTTTATACTAAAGACCAAACATATATATATATATCATATATAATATTTTCATTTGTATATATAATATTTATATTATATTATATCATATATAATATTTTCAAACATTATAATATTTTCATTTGAGACCAAATATAATCATTTAACAAGTTTTCTTCAATAAAAACAGCTAAATTGTGTCTCCTTGAACACTGATTCAGAGCCCTGTAATCGGTCACCATTTTATATTTGGTGTTATTCTGTCGCAAAGCTAATGTTTCCACCAAACAACATAAGACTGAAAAAAATTAGTGCATTGTGATGTGGATTACATGTGAATCTAAATGGTTCATCATAATTAATGTTCTACAAAGAAAATCACTTACGAATTAATCTCATACAAATGAAAATTACATAAAACAATTAATAACAATTATGATTCTATAATAAAATTATTGAAGGAAATAATAATTGTTTTTACTTTTATTATTTAAATTTTGATTATTATTTTTAATTCATAATATAGAATATAACGATGTTAATATTATTGAATGAAAAAAATACTAAAAGTGCAATTATGAAAAATAATAACTAATTATCTTTTTGATAAATACTCTTAAATACTCATGCAACAATATTTTCCTATATATTGATTCCCTGCTGAGGGAGAACAAGCGATTTTGTATTGTAGCCTCATGAGTCTCTGATTTCACGCGTTGTATTTGTTACATAAATGGCTTAACCATTCAAAGCTGCTCTGTTACCGATGTTAATATTCTTAACAAGATGGACATAGTAGGCAAGATGCCGTTGTATACCTGTAATAAACTGTTGATTGTTATACTGAACATGTAATACAATTTTTTTGGATAATAAGGAATTGCAATGGCGTTTATGTGATCTTTATATCCTCATTTTGACACTAATGTACAATCGTTTAAACGTAATACAAGCTTTTTATTCTGAAAAGAATCGTAGATTCATTTGTAATAATTGTTACGTGATATGTTAAAGATTATTGATGAAACTATAAACCGATCAATATGTCGCAATAATTGCCATTGGAAAAGAAACAAGTAATATAATCGGTGTTGATGGTATATGATTCATCAACTCAAAAATAATACAAGTCACCCAAATTTTTCATTCAAAATACTTGGTGGTAAATAGAGTTGTTTTTCATTTAATTTCTTAAAAATATAGATATTGTTTAGAAAATCCCCTTACTTTTTCCGTGCCTTATTAAATATATAGTATGTCGAGCTGGTGTAAAAATACATAGCACTTTTGCCTTCAGTCCATCAGTTCTTGGATTCAATTCCTTCTTCGAGTGTGAATGATCGGAATCCACGTAAAACTGGGATCCCGACTGATCTAATATTGAATATCATTTTGAACTTGAATATGATTAACAATATTGATTGTATCCAATATTGAATATTCTATTCAGATTCAGAGAGAGAATCTGTAAATTCATAACAATGAGGAAATCCATATTTACTTAGCTCTGTATAAGTTAAATTATTTGTAGTAAAGGCTTATAAAAATTGATCTTCAGTTATTTTTTCGAGTATATTAATAACTTCTTTGTAAAAATATAATGTGAAATAAATGTGAATGTAAAGGATCGATCTTTTATGTATGTTTATAATTTAGTTTTAATTAAAAATAGATTAACCTTAAGTTAATAAAATAAATTTTTTATTACTTTGCAAATTATTTCCTCGCAACAGTGGAAAGCAGGCCGCTCTTAAAAAGTATGAAACATTAAACCGGGAAGGATAAATAAAAACGTATTGTTAAATAGTTGAAAAATGAATTATCATGATAAACTCACAAATGCATAATATTAATTGAAAAAAAGATGCAATTACTTATGCTCTCATTATCCTTTTCTCTCTAAGAGGATCTTTCATATCAGTTGAGTGAAAAAATTAGAAGGAAAATAATCGCCAACTTTTTTTAAATATGGCATGATGCCAAAATTATGCAATTCTTTTGAATCTGTATCTCTTCTCTTTAAAGAGGTGCGTTGCAGAAAAATATATTATCTGTGTCTTTGGATTCCATTCAAATAAAATATTTTCGAATAATTTTTTAGCTTACGTAAATTGTAACTAATTTTGATTCTGAATTATTCCACTTGACTTGCCAGTTGTACAAAGCCAGGAACATTTTTATTAAAAATCACGAAAGTTTTTTCGGTAATTTTGCAAACTAGTAAATATTTGTGAGGAAAGAAAATGTAAAAATACAACAATATAGATAGAAAAAATTGAAATTAATATTATTTTACTAATATTTAATAAATGAAAACTATTAAATGTACTTAAGTAATTAATAATTTCACCGCTATCTTTTATAACGTAGTAAATTTTGTATTTAATGACTTACAAAATTTCATTACTAGGAAGAGGTATTGCTAACATTCGGTTATAAAAAACATTATAAAAAGTTAAAAGTAAATTTTTATTTGCAAAACAAACGTACATTTTTAGAAACACCCAAAAGAAAGAATTTAGATTATATTGAACATATTACTTTATTTAATCTTTATTTTTCTTTCTTTATTAACATCTTTTAAAAGTTACTGTAAGTATTCCGGGAAAGAAGTTTCTGAAAGTCATTCACGATTGTAGGAAAGAGCTATTGATTTGTATTATTTATAAATAGAAGAGTTAGCTTCCTTTAACTACAAAATGCACTTTATTTGTCATGAAATCTGTTGACTTCACTTCCTTTTAAAAAGAATTTAATAGAATATTGTAACTTGTAAAGATGCAATAAAATTAATTTTAGATTCAAATGAGATTTGATGTGATATGAGTTAGAAGCTACCAATAAAATGAATTGAAGCTTTATTTACAGATTAATTTCTTCGGTTGTCACTTCATTGTTTTACAGCTCGTCACTTCAGCGCGGATTTGTTCTAATTTTGGAATATTTTTGGCACATTTTGCCTACTAACTTAAAATACCAAAACAATTCTTCTATTATATAGATTTTTAGTTTTATGCTTTTCTGAACTTATCCCATTTTAGTACCTTATCAAGATAGTCATGGACTATATGTATTATTTTTTTAAGTAAATCATAAGAATTATTTGTTTCGATTCAGTTTGTGATTTGTCGTTTTGTGACTATATTTTGCATAAGAAAATTTATTTGATTGAGATTAACAACTTACAGGAGATTTTGAATCGTTACATACATTCCATTGTAAAGTAGGTGACAGATCCAATAATTGTTGTCAATCGTAAAGTTCTGATCATTCAACTATTAACTGGGCTTTATTTTGCATGATACAAAGCTAATTTATAAGTAGAAATAATTAGAACAGCTTATAAAATATTACTGTAACTTTAACTAACTATTTTACTAACGCTAGCTACTTTGAAAGCTTATAAAACTGATTCACTTAATTAGAGTAGATGTATATATATAGCTCAGTCCATAATCTCCTTAACTTTAATTACTTTTAAGTTATGGAGTTTATGGACTGTTCATCCTACTGTTAAGTGTGATTGATTACAAAAATTTATTACTAAAATTTCATCAATTTTAAAAAGCTGATTCACAGTGTTGATATTTTTAGAACAAATAATACACTATTTTGTTAATAAGGTTATTTTGTATAGTAACATCTACTGTTTCGAGTAAAGCTAGTTCATGTAGTAGACGTAATTAGAGCTATCGCAAATAATATTATAATAACTTCTGGTATTCTAAACCAGTTCATATGGTAAAAATGTTGGAGCTGTCCATTAACATTCTATATTATTGTAATATCCATCCGCGTAAATTATCTATTAAATAGAATTTTTTAAAAAATATCTCTTTTTATATATGAGATTGAATCAGATCATTATAATCAACTCCTATTTCTGACATAGCAGCTTGCAGCCAATGTAATTGTGACACGTGGCTTGATATGTATAAAAATTGCTAGCATTGGCTGATTTGGAATAGATCTTTGGTATTTTTGATTTTTAAAATTTTAATGTTAAACTGTAACAATGTGTAAATGGATAGTTTAGAAATTAATTCTTAAAAGTGCATCTTTGTTTTTAAATATCATTTTGTTTTTAAAAATCATCTGTTATTATTTGTAAGGTGTATTTCATTTAAAATATATGTTCATGTAATATAACTTTAAACTTTTTCTTTTAATAAATTTTATCTCCTAAAGTTTCCTGTTTTGTGTACAATTACATGGCATTTACATACAAATGTTTATTGTAATCTTCTATCTAAATTTACAAAGAAACATACTGCTGCGAAAGGACTTCGTGTTTTATGTATTTTACTCATTATGTATTATTACTCAATATAATTTTTCCATGTGTAACTATTATATTCCATTACGCTAGGCTTCATCATTATGTTATTCATATTGAAGTTGCAATTTCACACTTAAAGGTGAAAGCTACCGCTTATTAAGCTACAATAGGCTTTCGTATTCTATCTCCATCAACATCCAATTAACACAGTGAAAAATGTATCATAAATTCTTCAAAACTTAAGTTATATTGTTTTTAAATTGTGACTGAGGAAATATAATAATCAATAATTATTAATCAGTTCTGATCCATGTAAAGAATAGTCTTAAGTACTGGTACAGATTTTTTATTAACATCAATTACTGTACTGTCTTTTCGAAAGACTTCTCATTGATGATGGATGAACTCATCCGTTGCTTCGAAAGAAATGTGAAAAGATTATCAACAATTTAGTTGGACAATTGTGTATGTTAAAAACAGAAGCACAAAATCCATTTCTCTTTATTCATGATTGAATAGTACGAAATTTTGATACCACTTAATGGATACAAATCTTTTGTTAAGCGCTGCTTTTTAAATTCATACCATGTGTATTCTCGAAGAGCTTGTTCTAAATAGTGAGTCACATTCAGATGTCAAAAGGGAGGAATCTCACGAGACTTTCAAATACCCATTACTACAGATGAATGCGTAGCATGAAGAATTGTATAGTGACTGCTTTGCATGTGGATAATTGTTAGATTTGGAAGAACGATTTTCAATTTTGAGGCTTCTCTAGACTACGGTGAAACTGAAACAGCATAACATTATCGATTAACTTCATAACTAATAGCTTCTGAATCCACGTTTTCATTTTTCGCTCTTATAAAAATTCTTCCATCTACCATTGTATTGACAGTAATTAATGTCTAACGTGAAACTTTCAACTCCGAACTACCAGTAACTATGATGAATCACAATATCAATTAATTTTGACATCACTTAGTGAATAGCTTAGCAGATGAAATCTGCTGTAAGGCTTTTACCATAAACAGCGTTTGAATTTCCATGTGAACTTTTACCGGGCCATATTCATGTGCTACAAAAGAAAATCCAGAAAACTCTCAATCATTCACCGTGAAAGATTTGCATGCAGAAACTCAACATCTATCTTTCATTATTCAGTAGTTACTACGATCAAACACAGGGCTTTCCACTCTAAGACCGTCTTTTTACTGCTATTCCACGTTAAGTTCTATTGAACTACAGGCCAGAGCACGAACCATTTAGCTACCACTTTGGCCTTGTTAATTAATCTATAATTAATGATTCAACTTAAAATAATAATTTATTCCAAAATATAAAATGAGCATTAATTTCGTCTACATCACTGACATGCGAACTCTGATCACGCTTTCTCGTTCTTAAAATACCTTTTTAAATCAAAAAAGTTAATTTTTGCTTCCTTATTTTATTGGTTTTTAGAAGATCGATTTCTAACAGACAGAATCCGTGCTTTCGAAGACTGTCTCTTTGCAAATTTATTGCTGATAATTAGAAAGATACACGTACACAAAGGAAACAGCGTAGGGAACGCCCTTTTCTTCTAAATTTTGCTTGATAACATTAGGCGTGGCCATCCTAATCATACAATTTATGTGTGCTCTGCTCTCTACAATAATGTATGTGCTTTGTAAGCTTAGAATGCCAAACTCAATTTTATCAAATATAGAACAAACTCAATATTGACGAAAATTCAAGCGAATGTTATTTTTATCTAAACAAATTTATGAACAATTTAAATTGGAAAAATATTATCAAAATTAAAAGTTCATAAATTCAATCATTTGACTCTGTTGGTCTCTCTCTGAATCGATATTACAAGTACCTGATTTTTTTTAATCAAATGCTTCAATTAAGTCAACGGAAATCATACACTTAATACTTTACTTACTTACTTTTTATTCAGTCACATTAATAAAATTTTCCAAAGAGCACAATTCGGATATAACATAGAAGAGCATAGATATTAATTGTTCCACTTCAAACATTTAATAATTGTGTATAATATAGAAACAATTAAAAAATTCTCTGTGTTATTAAATTAAATAGAAATAATTAGTTATGACATTATTTTCATTCTGAATAATAAATCTTGTTTAACTAAGTGACTCTCTGTGAAATATAATGAACCTGAAAATTTTGAAACCATGTAACACTCCATAAATGTCTGACTTTATAGACTAAAACGTTGGAAATTTGTTAGATTATTTTTCTTAATATTTGCGGTTCATTTTCATTCAGATGTTATTAATGGAACATTTAAACATATACAATTCATCATACTAATGTATATTATAAAATCTATTTTAAAAAATATATAAAAAAATTCAATTAATTATAATGAATTAAAGTATAGCTTTAAAATTGACTATGATATAATATTATTTTACAAAATATTCTGTTATAAAAAGTATTGCAAATATAAAGACTTGTTAGAAATAATTGAATTATAAAATAATTTCTATTAATATATTTAAGATTTTTCATAATATGAACTAAAGTTGTAGGTCACGTTTAAGAGTTTTATTTAAATATAAGTTGTCTGGCTGATGATTAAATAATTTTTTTATTTAAAAAGCGATTATATATATATATATGTGTGTGTGTGTGTGTGTGTGTGTGTGTGTGTGTGAGTCGCAGACGTCTATTTCTGTTCATTGA
>JAPDSC010108250.1:80-17919 GCA_026290005.1 Latrodectus geometricus
GTGATTTGACGCCCTTTATGAAATTTACAGCCATAGGAATTGACAATTTTTGCAATGTCTGGTATCAATAAAATTTCTAGAGATTAAAAAAAATTGTTTTATAAACGTACTGTGATAAAACTTATAATACTGGAGGTGCTTTAATCTCAGGCATACAAACTACTATAAATGCATTGGGCACAATTATTGTATGATATTTGTTAGGGGTTTGTGTTTAAAATGAAAACAAGACTAGTAAGCACTTTACAACATTCAAGTGTTGGGTGCAAATATTATAAAATGCAAATCTTAAAGTACCGCTGAGACTTACATTATTATTAAATTGATATTTCAGGAGGAAAAAACCCCATAAATTAAGTTCTATACGTGGTCATATTTGCTTTTTAAATAGTGAAAAATGAAAATTAATTGATTTATTTTACTGCACAAAATGAAGATTTTCATAAATAAGTAAATAAACTTGTTAAATTTTACTTGCAAATGGACTTCGAGATTTGCATTAGAGATTTGACGCATTTTATGAAATTTACAGCCATAGGAATTGTCAGTTTTTGCAGTGCCTGGAATCAATTGCTTCTGTAAAGAATTAAAAGAAATTGTTTTATGCACGTAGTTTAATGTGTGTGACAATTCTTACAGGAGCTGCTTTAATCTCAGACACACATACCATATTAAATACATTGAGAACGATTACTGTATAAAAATTGGTAAGGTATTTTTTTTTTATTTAAAATGAAACTAACTAGGGAGTATTTTGCAACATTTACATGTTGGGAGCAAATATTGCAAAAAGCATCCCTTAAAGTACTGCAGCTATTTCTATTATTATAAACATGAAATGTTAGGAGAAATACCTCATAAATGTAGTTCTATATGTGATCAAATTTGCCAGACTATGAAAATAGTGCAATGTGCCAATAAAACATCAATGTCTTAATATATTTGCATTATTAGGCTTATTTAGTATAATATCCTCTTTTTAAATTATTCTATGGATTTATTTTACCACACAAAATAAAGATTTTCTAAAGTAACTGATTAAATCTGTTAAGCTTACTTCACTGTGAAATTCGAGATTTGCATGGGATATTTGTGTTGCATTTATGAAACTTACAGCCATAGAAATTATCAATTATTGCATCGTCTGGAAACAATTGCATTGTAAAGATTATAAAATATTGTTATAGACATACTGTAATAACATTTCCTACATGAGGTGCTTTAATCTCAGACACATATACCACTATAAATGCATTAATCAAGATTATTGTATAATATTTGTGTGTTAGGAGCTTTATGTTTAAAATGAATACAAAAACAGAAAACTTTTTACAATATTCACATACTGGGTGAAATATTATAAAACGCTAATCTTAAGGTACTGCTGACATTTATTTTTTTTTAAATTGATATTTCAGGAGAAAGACCCCATAAATTTAGTTCTATACGAGATCAAGTTTGCCCGACATTGAAATAGTACAATTTGCCAATAAAACAAATATATATTTAACATATATATAACATTAGATTTACTTAGTTTAAAATAATCTATTTAAATTATTCTATGGATTCATTTTATTATACAAGATAAAGATTTTCATAAATTAGTCTTTAAACTTTTTAAGCTTCCTTGACCGTGGATTTTGAGATTACCATTGGAGATTTGATGCAATTTATGAAATTTACAGCCATAGGAATTTTCAACTTTTGCAATGCCTGGAATCAAATCTATTTTTAAGGGCGAAAAAAGGTTGTTGTGCATTAAATAACATCTTGGAAAGAAGACGTTTTAATATCAGACACACATACACAAATGCATTGGGCATGATAACTATAAAAACTTGGCATGTTTACTCTAATAACTTATTAGGAGGCTTCATCTTTAAAATGAACACTTTACTATTGAGATTGTTCACCAAAGCATTGTTCTTTCTACAAGGAAATGTCAAGAAACTTTTCAAGATAGCAATAAAATTATGTTAACAGGGAGATAATTTCGAAAATGTCGACAACATTCTGCGATTTATCATCGATGACGATGTTTTACTATAAATCACAGGTGATGGCGTTTTTGATTACAATTTAATGGTGTCGACTTCTTTCCATTAATCCCTGGAGATGACTTTTAACTATTAATCACTGGGGATGACTTTTTACTACTAATTATTGGTGACGACTTTATACCATTCATTCATCACTGGTGGCGACTTTATATTACTCATTTCTGGAGACATATTATATCTAATATGATGGAATGAAGATTTTTATTATTTATTCTGGATGAAGAATTTAAATGTCATTAAAGTTGACGAGATAATAACTTCTCATTATGGGTGACAAATATCTGAAGTATTTGTTCTGGATAACTGACTAATATCAAATACTCATATCGTAACAGTTAATATACATATACCTACCAAAAGATGCTCATATATATGAATATAACCATGGATTCAATTGTAAGAAAGAATAAATAACATTCTGTGAAACTGAGAATCGACAATCAGGGGTCGATATTTCCAATCTTTTTTAATTAATCTCATGCAAATTACATTATATATTATTTAAGAATATTGAGAAAACGGAACCAAATTAATTTTACTTAAAATGGAACACACACAAATTAAAATATTTCATCAGTCTGTAAAATTAAGGTTTTATAATAATCTAAGAAAATCCTCACTTTGTTACATTTTCATTGAACCGCATTTTCAAGTTTTATGAAATTTTTAAAATTATTCTTAGAGCAAGATTTCCTGATATGCTTATATGATTCGGAAAAACGTTTAGAATTCAATATAATTTTCAATAATATATTTAATCAGTTTTTATTCAGAGGAAGGTAATTTTGGTAAATTGTGTGTCGCATATAAGCTTGAATTTACTACACAACTGGAGATTTTATATATTTTTTATTTTCTGCTTTCAGTTTATTATATATATTTAAAATTACCAGGGTCTGTTTTTCATTTTTGTTGTTTATGTGCTTCTAAAACAAATCTCATGCATGCAAATCCTGGATGAAAAGAAATCAATGAATGAAGTTTATTTCTTTATGGTTGCTCGCATATTAAAGATAATCTGAAAAGATGCTTTCTATTAATATTGCATTCTACTTAAGATTTTTAATTCCGTAGAAATTCGAGCGTGATTTTTCCATTAGAAATATTTCTGATATGTATTTTCAAAATATAAACATTGTCATATAGCTTAACTTAATTAAAATGAAACAAAATTGTAGAAATTATTCCTTAAAACGAAAGCAATTAGATAAAGTAGTAATTTCTAAAATGAAACATGGGACGTATTAAAATTTTAATTCTGGTTATACACTTTAGAATTTATAGTAAAACAGAACTGTGCATAAATAACATTGTACACTCTCCAAACCTTTCCTCAAAAAAATTACTGTTTGGTGAAAACAAAAATGAAATGCTCTTAAATATTCTTCCAGATATCTGAAGACTGTTAGTATATTAAAATCATTATTTTAACATGTTTACTGACGTTATCTTTTTCAGGTTTTTGAAACTTAAAATCTTTTAAATTTTACTAACTTTAATTATACAATTTAACTAGCATGCATTCTAAGTGAGAAATGGTAATTTTTAGACAAGAAAAGTGCTTATTTTGTATTCTATAACATAAGTGATGAATTTATTTCTTAATTTTTGATATTTAAGCTGTATTATTTTCTTTATCTGTATTAAGCTTTATTATTTTCTTCATCTTTTAAGCTGTATTATTTAAAAGCTGTATTATTTAAAGTATCTGAAAGTTTTCAGAAAAATTTGTCATTCACATGTTAACTAGCATCGTTTAGTCAAATACATTTGTCTAACAATATTAGAGCTGAAAAAATATGAAAACTTCAAGGATATTTTTAATTAAAGTTATTTTAAAAAATAATTTAGATTAAAAAATTGATAAAAGTTATCGTATGTCTGCACCCCAAAAGAGAGAACGCTTTTGTCGCCAATTCTGCTTTGAAAGCGACACGTGTTTGCCATTTCTGTTCGATTTATGTTAATTAACAAAAATATAGAGAGTAAAAACACCAATGTTTTGAAAAAAAGGAAGAAAATTTTAACAAAATCGAAAGTGAACATCATATATATATATATTTTTTTTATATTGCTCTGGAACAGAAAATTACAATTTTATCCGCAAGATGGAGTTTGCCCTTTCCTGCACTAGAACATTCAGTTGCAACTTCTGTTACTTTGTTGACATTTATCGAACATTTAAAACTTAAAGGAAATAATTTATCGTTTTAGTAGAATGTTTTCTGATAGTTATAAATGTATTTAACTGATTCAATTTACAAATCCAGCAGACTTAAATTATTGATTTAATTTTTAAAATGATATCTAAGGAATATTGAAATTCATAGCTTTTCCTTTCCTTTTTGACGATAAAATTATTCGGTCAAGAAAATAATATAAAGTGAATTTAACATACTACAGAAGAGTTGGAATATTTTTGAAGAGTTGAATCTTTTTCTAAATTTAAATTTTCCTCAAGAAATTATGCTCAACGATTAAGTTTATAACATTTCAAACTGAAAATAGTTTGGCAAATTTAAATCAAAATGGATCATAAATTGTTGCAAAGTAAGTTTATTAACTTCCTAGAAATTAAGCATCATAACTATCACTTAGTTTTTCTTCTTTACTGAATGCAAGAATTAGTCAACTTCTATGCATTGAAATGAAAAAAATGAAGGCACTGCTTGAAGTTCATTGAATATAGTGCAATTATCATACGAAAGTGTACGAAACAGCGCTATGAGAATGCCATTCAGTACTCCATTTTTAAAGCTAAGATTCGTTGTAGTGGGACATTGAACTAATACAGATATAGTATATAAAAAAGAATGAAAAGAGACAAAATTTCAATTCATTTCATCATAAGGGATTTTGGAGTCGATAGAATAAATTCAAGATCCTGATTGCTGCAAACATTTTTACACAAGTGTGCATTTCAAATTGAGCAAAATTGCAGCTTTAATTTAAAAAGGTAAAACATATAGAATTTTATTGTATTTTATTTTACTGGAGCAATATCCTAAGATGGGTATTGACAAGTAACAAATTTTTCATAAAACGAAGAGCTTGAGTAAATCGGATAAAACTGATTGAGACAGCTGAGATTAATAACTAATAAGAATAAAGACTATATTAAAATAAATTTATAGAAGCCAATAAAATGAGACTTAAATATCATTAAATACTCCATTGTCTTTAAGAGAACCACAACTGTTCAATACAATTTTTAGTGTCACTGAGATTAGGTTTATTTGATTTGTGTTTCTCTTTTCTACCCTTTAAAACGGTCAGAAGTTCTTTTCCATATTTCAGAAAAGGATGTATAAATTGTTCTCTCGAATTTTGGTTTTTAATTTTGGCATCAACAGCCTTAGGTTTATTTGAAGTTGAATTAAATTTCTTTGTGCAACTAGTATAGGAAGGTATATACTTATGGAATTTGATTACAAAATTTAAATGTTCAGGATAATGGTAAACTATTTTTCTTTGTTGGATTAAGGTTTATTTAAGGTTTTGTTTGTAAAGTAGAACATTATTAGATGTCAACAATTTTTTTGTTCTGTTTTTTACTATTTACCTTCCCAAAAAATGTTATCTTACAACTTTTTCCATGATTCGTAAGATTTGGAAAATGACACATGTGAGTTAGAATAACTATGGCATTTGAAAAAGTGAAATTTTCATGTCCATATTGTGTACCTTTTCCACATAGGACAAGTATTCCGACATGCCTGTTAAGAATTAACAAATCTAACATTTAAAACACCAGAGGGGATAAGGAATTTAATTATGCTGGTGTCTGAAAAGTTAAGCCACATTGTTGGATGGCAAAAACTCGGCAATAAAGTCGAATGTTTGAACGACATGAAGGAGCTTGAGCTTCACGAAGTTTCATAAAATTTGCTCCCTTCACATTTATGGTGTCTTATCATTTATGGTTACAATCGAAGATTCATTTTAAATTTCATGATACTTCCTCTGGAAATGCTACCAAATGTTTCTTCTAAGTTACTGATTATCAAAGCTTAGTTCGAATCTATATATTTGAACAAGAATATCTCAAGAAGATCTTGATATGTTTAACACCTCGTATATTACAAACAGATTTGAGTTAGTTCAAGAACCTAATTGATTTTATTTATTTTTAAGTTTTCAAGCAGTCGGCTCTGCAAAAGGTTGTTATTCTAGCTTTTGAAAAGTATGCAGATTAATGTTACTGGGACTATATATATATATTAACTATTAAATAAAAAAATTTATCTTTTTTATATCTAACATGTTAAGTGAATATTTTTCAATTAACCCCAGAGGAAACTTTAATATAGAATAAAATAAAACTTACAATTCACTTC
The DNA here is from genome assembly GCA_026290005.1 of Latrodectus geometricus. Classification (NCBI taxonomy): domain Eukaryota; kingdom Metazoa; phylum Arthropoda; class Arachnida; order Araneae; family Theridiidae; genus Latrodectus; species Latrodectus geometricus. The sequence goes on from JAPDSC010108250.1 coordinate 6,481, forward strand.
ATGATCAGAGGATAATCTCCTCCGTTTTCGTCTCCCTGGAAAAGAAAATGAAAAACATGCACTACCCGATTTAACCTGGTATATCAACACATTTTTATATCTCTATAAATGGGGCTACCTTAAAAATACTCAACACATTACAAATTCTATAATACATATATATATAAAATCAAATATTGCAGTGTTTTATTCGTTCAGAAATGGATTCTTTGTCAATGAGTAAAATACATTTACCAAAGAAAATACAGTAACAATTTCATAAATTAGCCCATAACACAAAATAAGCGAAAACGTTCAGTTCATTCAAATGTTCTGAATAAAAATCTTTTTTACTCCGATGTTTGATTAAATTTCAACAGATGTGGTTTTTTACATAAAGGCTAATTTGATCGGGGCTGCAATTTTAAAAGGATTCTATGCCACCACAAGCACCTATTGCCAAACAGATTCGTATCCAAGACAAACTGAATCAAAGGTCAGAATACCTACCATTCATTTGCTAGTTAGCTTGTTAATCCAGATATTTCTAAAACATTTAAATGAAATGAACTGTAATTACTATAAATAGTTTAATTAAATCCCTCCAGTAATGTGAATTTTAAGAATTATTGAATTTGATTACAAAGCATGTTTTTTTGTTTAAAAGCTGAAAAATGTAAGATAATTCTACATGTTAATGGTTTGATAATTTTTATATTTGATGTATAAATATAAGTAATGTGCACACGTTAGATTTATTTTCTACTTTTAAACTGAAAATCAACAGGTAATTTTGAAAATCAAACATCTGTGTTATTAAAAGTTTATTTGACAGCTATATCATACAAGTTAAAATGAAAATTTATCGTAAAACTAATTTTTATCGCGAAATTTAAAAAAGCGCATACTACGCGGATTACATATTACCAAAAGGTAAAAACAGATACTAGTGAGAAAAAATGCCAACTAAGAAAAAAATATGTACAGAAAAATGTTAAATATGTTTTTATCGGAAAAATCAAACCCAGGAACGAAACATTAAAAGCAAATACAGGTCTTAAAAATCAAATATATTTAAATGAGATGTTTCAACAAACAAGTAAAAATTTAACATAGTAATAGGGGAAAAAATAAAAAATATTGTATAAAATTTGGTCATTATATAAAATATGGCTTGCAGTTAAAATCATTTTACAAAAAGTTCACAAGAAAGATGGTTCATTGACACAGCTATACTTTATACAAAAGAATGTGATTGATGATTTGATGAAATGAATCAAAATGCAAGGATGCTCCAAGTCAAATAGAATGTTTAGCTCATTGTTTGTCACAGATTCTTTGAAATATTTCCAAAAAGCATAAATTGAAAGAAATTAACTGCTTCATATTTCCATATATGATTAATTGGAGATTTTACCTTTAGATTTGCAGTCAGCAAGCTAATTACCAGTATAATACTGACATGTTTATACATATATATGTACATATATACACATACATATTATATATGTATATATTACACACACTTGCAATAGAAATTCATAAAGCTTTAGGACAGTTCTTTAGTGAAAAGATTTTAGTAACTAGGAAAGTCTTAGAAAAATGAAGTTGCTTCAGGCACTTCTACCTTTAGAGTAAATTGAAAATTCTAGATGGCGAAAACAGGTAATTACAAAGAGCACTTAGAACTTAATCAGTGTAAATACATCAAACATAAGTAAAGTTTATAATGGTGTTCATATAAATATTACTTACAATGTGTCTCCTGGCGTTCGATCCATCAGTAAAAGGAAAATGTTATGATAAAATATCTAAATTAGTTTGAATATAGTGAAAACTTTATATAGTAAGGAAAATACAGCAAAATAATCTATTTACAAGCAGAGGATCACATGGAAAAATTCAAGACAGCAATCTGAATTGGAATCGAGATTACGATTAGCTTCCTCGAAGAGAGTCGATTTCTTAGTGTAAAAGAGAAGAGTGATAGTTAAAACCAGGGGTCGGCAATCTGTTTGTCCCTAAGAGCACAATACTAAAGTTGAAAATCACCAAGGGCGCATATTTTACTGATAATCAACAGGTATAAATAGGCATTTAAAAAAACAGATTTTTTTATAACTTAATTTTTGTTGGTGTCATACCTAATGATACATATAATTCAGTGTGAAACTTGTTTGCCTATATTTTCAGCTAATTTCTTATAATTGGGAATATATTTAGAGTTCTCAGTCCTTAAACAATTATCTAAATGTGAATCATTAAGCTTTGTTCGGTATTTTGATTTAAAATATTTCATATTTGAGAACAAAGACTCGCAATTGTAAGTTTCTGCACAATATGAAGAAAGTTTTAGCTTACATTTCCTTAAAATAGGATACTTATTTTCATCGACTCAGTTCCAAAACATTTTACCATTACTATGCACTTTAAAATAATATCTCATAATCATTCCTCTATAATTTTGTGATTTGTGAAATGATTACACTATAAATGTACCACTAAAATTACGTAGACAACAAACTGTTATACGGAAGTTTCAACTAATTGATCCATAGATCAAGATTTTTTATACTTCAAGGATCCTTGCCAGAAGCTTGAATATTTCTATGTTAAAAACCTACATTTATTTTAGCATGTTTTTATTATTTTGTTCAATATGAACTCTTAGAAAACTTAAGATTTGACATTAATTTTTCTAGCAGAATAAATAAGGAAAGACTTTCATCGTGGCCAGCATTTTGTAGACACATGAGCAAATATTTGCAAGTCGCGTCAATTGAGGAAGACAGTTATCACTTCGCTCAAAAAAATAACTTCAATATTCACCTTAACCACTTAACAGTTTCGTTCTTCTGCCATATTATGTCCAAAAATAAGCACATTTTTTATAAACAATTTTGTATTAAAATCGACTGTATAAACTCAAATCCTCAGTCAAAATTGTTAGAAATATTGCATTTATTAATTTATTTTAAATTTTTAATTAAGCGAAAAAATGGCATTTTTACTTATAGTGGGGTTTTTTAAGAACAACTAACTGAACTGTAAAGAACATTTTCCGCCACTAGAGAAGTCCGATAACGAACTTTCACAACTGCCGGAATCATTTAGCGAAATTTCCGATTCACTGTCTGATCCAATATCAGAATTATATTCTGTATTAAGCTGCTCACTATCTCTCATTGTAACACAAAATTAGGAAAGAAAGTATTCGCAACGCCTGATACAGAGAGAGCCATCTATTAGAAGCAATGGAAACTAAAAAAATGAGAAAAAGCCGGGCAAATCAGTGGATCGGCGTAAAAAAACATGCTGCCCGAGCCAGTACCTTCTAATAGCAGAAAGCCTGACTACCACGTGACCAAATGGCTGTGACGTTGCATCCGTAGGCTATCGCTTTCTGAGTGACGCTTGAACAGAGACTTGTTACTGTGTTGTTTACCATTAAACAATCACTCATTTTCGAAATATTTTTCAAAATATATTGTTTTTATTCCGTACAATATTCAAGAACATGTCTTATAAATGTTGTGTAACTGCCTGTAAAGGCAACTATGCTAATGGACCCTCTATTTCGATTCCCACGTGAAGGTTTAAAACGCCAATGGATTCGCGCAATGCCGAGAGAAAACTATGGAAGTGACCAAACATTCCAGGGTAAGTAAATTAATTTTATTTATTGTTTCATTTGCATCATGTTTAGCTAGTTATTTTAATTTTGATTTTTTTTAATAACATTAACAATTATAGAAAACTTCAAATGAAATCAAAAGTGAATTCCTAATGAATTTTTTTGAAATTTATTACTCATTAAATTCATATTGTTCAAATATAAATTTTCATAGAAAAGTAAAATAATTATTAATTTTTCGATGTAACAATAAAATGCGTAGGGGTAAAAGAGAATTATAATAATACTAAACTCTAAGCTATTTCGAAATAAATTTCAGAATGATCTTAATGTTGTTATTTCGATAATCTATTATTAGAAAAGAAAACACTGAGATTTCTTATCATATCATATTAAATAGAAATTAGTAAAGAAGTCTAATTTCTTTGTTTCATGTATATCAGCTTTCTTATATTTAAATTTTACTTCTAGGTGTGTGAAGATCATGAAACAGATTTATTTGACTTAATTGATAATACTTTATCCTTTTTGTCAGAAAATACTGTAAATAAACTGCAGAAAGATGTTTTATATTTTGTAAAGGAACAGATTTCTTTAATTATAACTAAATAACAATAACAATTTATTGTTATTTAGTTATAAGTAAATTTTTATTTATTGAATATGAAAAAAAATTCCTTAAATGTTCTAATCATAGAGCATATGCATTTTCAATAATTAGAAGGATTCTAAATGAATCTGAAATTTATCTTCCTTTTGAAAAATGTGAAAATGGACATGCTGCTGAAGAAATAAAATTGTTCATTGTCAAATCGTGCATAAATATATTCCTTAAAAATTATTGCACAAAAACCAATGACTCTATAGTGATTAATGCTCTATCTAAAAAAGAAAACTTCAAACTTTACATAATTCTTAAAAAAATTACTTTTTAATGCAATTTGAATTAGAAATTGTATCCAATATCTTTATTTCCTTTTAAAACTAAAATCATATTGAAAATAAATTTCAGTATATTCAAATAGTTATTTTTATCCATTATTATGAATGCATCAAAATAAATTGAATAAAAATGTAGTAATTATGTATATAGTTTAACTTTGTTCTAATGTTTGTAAATAATTTATTTGTGTTGTAATATTCAAAATTATATAGGTAAATTTTGTTTATATATATATATATATATATATATATATATATATATATATATAAATTTATTAATTTTAGTCTTTGTATGTATAAGATTTCAAATTGCCAAACTTGTATTATTTTTTAAAGAAAATGTTTATGTGAATATTTCTTTTTCAAACTAAATTCATGCATTATTTTTGAAGAAATATAAAGAAAGTATGATTCTAATAAATTATTTCTTATTTTTCTGATTGTCTTTTCTTCTTCAACCACACAAAATTATCACCCATTAAATGCATTAAATATTTAAAATCTATCATACGCAGGGAATATATTTTGCTAATAAATTAATCATGTATATTGCATTTAATAAATTTTAAAGAAATATTTTCAATTCATAATAGATTATGTTTCTACTTATTATTTTAGAATAAACTATAACACCCAAAATGTTTTGCTTGAATTTTAAAAAAATGCACAGGAATGATTAATTATGTATAAATATGCTTTTCATAAAAATAATTCTATTATTAAATTTAGCACATTAATAATCACCAGATAAATATTTCCATTGAAAGTACACCAAAGGAAATATAATATCCAATATTGAATTAAATTTCATTGACTAGATTTTATAGAAAGTTTTCATTCAAAGTAATACTTGAATAAGTTTTTACATATAGTTGCTATTAATTTTTTATAATTCTTCGTGGAAACAATTTCAATTTTAATTTAAAAATATTATAGTAATTGATTGCGAGGGATTTTTTTAAACAACATAAAAACAGTTCCTTCGGAATATTTTAATCGTGAACGAAGGCGATTGATTACAGCCATCGGTTGATGACGTCACAAGAGAGTGTTCAGGGTTTCTTAGCTATAGAGGGTGATGCCCGAGCGCCGCTCGGGCAAATCAAAAAAGTCCCCTTTCGCTGCACCCGAGCGGCGTTCGGGCAAAACTGGTAAGTGGTTAATACAAACAAACAGAATATAGAAATACTCGTTAAAAAGAGGATCTACAAACTAGCACAAGTCAAAATGCAGGACTAGCCATACAGCTATTGCCATACAGGTGAGAAAGCATCCCTCTAATAAGCACCAACCGTTTGCCTGAAAACAGACTAGTTTTGAAGAATTGACTACAGAGAAGATTGAGTTGATGGGAATGCAGGAAAATTCTATCACTAGGATATCACTTTCGTTACAAATCACATGACCAATGAATGGAGGGAAATGCCAAAATATAGGGAATACGAGCTCAAGATGAAACCTAAGGAACTTCAAGGTAAAACAAGCAATTCGGAAGATTTTATCTCAGTGCCAACAAAGGAGAAAGAAACACTGGAAAAAAGGAAAAGCTAATTTAAAAATAAGCATAAATTATTCATTCGTTTTAAAATTGCCGCTTCTAGAAAACCATATTAGCGTTGTAAAAAGAATCTCAAGCTCACCAAGTTTGTAGTGTGTATACTGAAGAGTATAATGAAAAGAACCAGTGTTAAAAGGCATTTGTAGTCGTATTACGAGTACAAGCACACTAGTTGCTTGCTAAAAATCGTGTGGAATGTGTTTGTCTAGTCGTGTCAAGTAACTAAATACGCACAAAGTTAATTTATAGCTGATGTTTAAATTTTATGAATTTGCATAGCTTTTCAAGTATTTTTCATGTGTATACTACATACAATACTTTTGAAATTAGTTTTTTTAATGTGAATTAATCAAATTACCAAGTGCCTATACACCCAGGGCTAACACATATGATTAAGGATGAATGGGTGATGAACTGAATGCACAACATGAATTTTAGATTTAGTAAAACAGCATAATTTTATACAGTAAGGCTAAAGCAATACTATATTTTTTCACTTTTTATGATATATAATACACTAAAATAAAAAAACTGTAATTTACCTGATGATGGACCTGGCTCATTAGGATCGAAATCATCATCTACAACATCATGATAAAGTGGAGAAGCACTTGCATCTGAAAGTTTTCAGAACATAAGTTCGAAGAAAATTTGTCATTCACATGTTAACTGGCAAATAGTATGCTTAAATACATGTCTGATAAGATATGAATATAAAAAAAAAAATGAAAAATTCTTAGTATAAACTTTTATGATATAGGAAATAGATATACTTGCTAGTTTACAGATCTGAACTTTTCATAAAAAAGAATGAAACCAAGTTTTATTTCAAAAGAATAATTGAATATTTTCTCTAATACTTCTATTTTTTCTTCTAATATTGTAATTTCTCCCTTCTCATCATAATTTATTCATACAGTTAATCGGAAATTTCATATGCAAAAATCATTTCATAAAGCTAATCACTTTTGTCGCTTAATGTTCAATTTTGCCCCACGTTTTTATTAAACCACAACTAACAGATACCACATACTACTATAAAAATCCTAACTCAAAGGGGAATTCAAAGACAAGAACTGTTAAAACGAAGAGTACTAACTATTCGACTGCTTTCTTGGTTCATTTCTCCAATTAGTGATCATAGTTAAAAATTCCTTTATGATAATGGCATTCCAAGCCTCCAGAATATCAGTCTGTACATAAAAACTATCCTGAATATTTTGACAGATACTAAACTAATCATCGCAATTGAACAATGTCAAGAGTGAGTTTATCTAAAGAACTCTGAGATGAAAAGAGGATGGTAATACACTCATTAACTTCAACACAGAAATTCACAAAAAGTCCTTTTGGACATTTTATATTCATATTATCTTTTTAGTCATCTTGATTGTTGTCTAAAAATTGCTTTTTCGGACGTTTAGCTTTTAATTTTCCTAGGAAAGAATTTGAATGTTATTCCCTTAAGTGTAAACATAAATTATATTTTTTGTCCCCAGTTGGGAGATTTCTCAAACTCACTTTCAATCTTTCGAAAAGTAAAACTGTTTCCAAAAATTATGACCAAAACGATGGTTTTCCGACTATGAGTCTCCTTTGCGATTTGCATAAAGTGTTAAATATCAAGGTGTCATTCTTGACAAAAAATCATCGTGAAAAAAGCATATAAAATTTCTTACTATAAAATATGAAAATATTAATTTCTTTTATCGAATTGCCAGAAGTTCTTTTGGGGTAAGCTACTATGTCAAGAATCGAATGAATAAGCAATGTACTATACCACTTCATACAGTTGCCGACATGTTCTTGCTAAAATAATTAATACAAAATTTGAGAAATATTCAATGGAGAATTCTTACGTAGTTTAACTAGATACAGAATTTTAAGCTATAAGCTAATTTTATTCTTGCAGGAGTTCGAAATCTATAAGTGAAAGTTAAATTTAAGCATAACATTTTTTGCCGCATTAGCAACTAATATCCTAGAAGACTACATAAATAGAGATGTCCTTATACCTGCTCCCCATTATCCAGCTATTTAATAGGCCATAAATTCTAGTGATTATAATGAGGACTATTCAAATGAGATTTAATGCGGTTTTTATAGATAGCAGAAAGATGAACAAATTTAGCATTGCTGTTTGATTTTTTAGTAACTATACTAACATTTGTTATTTTCAACAGCACGAATAAAATACAGTTTTCAAGCAGAAATTGTGTGTATCTTGCCGTCAAATGGATCAACGACAGTGGAACCAAAAGATCCGACTTTTTCCGATTCTCGAACATTTTAAACAGAGTATTATCAGCATGACAAATCATAGTGACTGAAACTCTACAAAATAACTTAAAAAAAGTAGAATGTACACCCGCTTTGCTTATGTTCAAGCATATTACTGATTTCATGAAAATGAAAGAATACTTTTAGTCCTTTAAATAAATATACCTTAAAGTTACCTATAGATGTGAATATTATTCTTTTAAAGGGCTATTGGATGTTCTTAGGCAGCTATGGTAATAAGCAGCTTTTATGCTACGGGGAACGTTCCATCTCACAATGCTGAGCTCATTAAAATTATCTGTCCTACTGTTTATACTTTAGACTGCATTCCTCTCACTCTATTTTAAATTTTCGCAGTATATATCTGGTCATGGTACATTTATATGTTACTTGTCCCGTTTCAATTTGAAGTCAAATAATTCAGGTGAATGTTTATCAACAGTACCTCAAGATGTGAGGAACGTGTAATTTTCTCATGCCCTACCTTTAATGGCCCTAGATTATGCTTACAGAACGCAATGCTTGGCTTGACTTGTCCATTGAACTAAAATTTTGTCAATGCAAATAACTCACTTCTTTTGTCAGTTTTATTTTTGCATGCAACATTTTTAAAGTAAACTTCTGTAAGCAACATGTTAGAATCTCATCCCTAGCCAAAGAGGTACAAATGCTTAAAAAATATGATTATCTTAGTTTGGCAATATATTGAATGAACTCCACTGATTAGTATTATAGTTATTGAACCAAATTTCAATTTCCTATTACATTTATCTCTCACCCAAGTAATCACCGTATGTTCGTAATAAATTTAAGAAAATAAGCACAATTCGATAACTATATTCCACAAAACTCCATAAGGAAATTATGTTTAAATAATATTTGTATTTATTTAATGCATTTACGCATAAGATTAAACATGCATTCAAACATTTAATTAAAAAAAAATATCGTGTGTCTTTTAATGTAAGCTTACCTTGCTGTTGGACTGGGGGCTCTATGTTCAAAGATGCATCAGAATTCGCTGTAATGTAAATTCATGTTAATTTATAATGTTAAAGAATTAATACAAATCATTTATGAAGAGTTTAAACATTTAATTCAGCATTGAAAACTATGTTGTGTAAAATTTTTAAGGGCAACAATTACATAATTAGAATACTGTAACACAAAGCAAAAAATATCCTTTATAGTTGGTTTAATATCTTCTTAATTACAAATTTCACGTCAGTTAAAAAATTAGTTTTCTACTTGTAACACTTATAAATTAAAAAAATATTAGATTCCTGTTTGAAGATTAAATGCGAATAAATATCTCATACTGAAATAATAAATTTGATAATTTTTAAATTTATATGTATACTTTATAAATTCATTTTTTATTTATGACGCAAATTCTGAGAAGTAATAAACTTAAAATAGCTAAATAAGATGAAAAAAGGAAAGCATCTATATTTTCATAAAATCTATAAAATAAAATTTTTTAAATTTAGGTAATCAATATTTTCCTGCTCTTCAGTGTTTTCATTCTAGTAATTTTTATCCATCAATACTTGAACTTTAAATTATCAATTCGGATTGAAATCAGGATCTTCTATTTCTTAGATTTCAGGGTAAAATTGTATTAGGTATTTTTAAACACAACCATTATCTTAATATGACAATGTGGATTGTACTCCGTATTTCTTAATAAGCATTATTATAGTCACCAGATTTAATTTCCTATTTCACACACATTCGGCTATAAAGTAATCTTCCTCTACTCTTAATAAATTTAGCAGTAAGCTTTGACGCTATTGAATAATATTCTATGTTTTATTAAGAAATAATTTATTATGTTCAAATCTTATTTTTATTTAATATATTTATACTCGAACCATTAAATACACATTTATTTATTTAATAACTATTAATTTTCGAAAAAGAAAATACAAAGCATGAGGCACAAAGTAAGCTTACCTTGTTCTTCTTCTGGTTCGAGAATGCTGATATTCCATGACGCATCGAAGTAGCTGCCTGTAATAAAAATCCCATTAATTTATAATTCTTAATTCTAAAGAAAGTAATAAAAATCTTTTATGCATCATTTTTTTATCCGTTTATACACTTAACTTAATATTGACATTGAGTATAATATTTTAAGAGCAACAAATATTACGAGATAGACATACCACAGCATATAACTATTGTTATTCTTGGATTTAAAATTTCCCGAATATAGATTTTGCACCAACAAATAAAAAATTGTTTTATTTTTGATTCCTCTGTAATTAACAAACGATCAAGAACTAGATATGTCATGCATGAAGATTTAATATGAATAAATTTAACACTATTATGGTAGCGAGAATTCACTTTAAATTTGTATATGCAGTTCATATATTTTTCTTAATACATACACTAAATTAACTATATAATAACTTAACTAAACGGGAAGAATAAGAAATTTAGAAAAAATATAATGAAAGGAAAATATCTTAATTTTTCATTACAGAATTGTTAAACAATGTTAAAGTAAAATTTCTTGAACATTTCATATCGACATTTCAAGTTAAGTAGCACTGAGAGGTACACATAAGAGATGTCATTTATGAACATAATTAAAGCAATTTTTGAAATTTGATGGAAATAAGATTAAGGAAAATTCTGAATTCTGAATTATTGATATGCACTATATTGGAATGTCATTGTTAATTTAGAATATCAAATGCGGGGGTAAAATTACAACAGATAACCTAATCTGTAGAAAAATACAAGGTGCAGCTAAAGACAAGCAATTTGTCTATTACTGATTGCACAAGGAGAGGTTTTCTTTCATTACTGATACAAGTGAGACTCTCTAAATGAATCTCGAAAAGTAAATTTTTCTTATTTATCCATATTTCAATATTAATTTTCCATATTTATGGAGTAACAGGGGTTTCAGGCTGCTTCTCAATGTGAACAGAATGCTGAACAGCAATGTGAGACATCGTTCGACGTGGGCAGCGAGTAGGAAGAGCATTCTCCCTCCCTTGGTTACTGGAGCTCCAAGAACTGGGGACGTGTC
>JAPDSC010108256.1:9486-25339 GCA_026290005.1 Latrodectus geometricus
GTGTGTGTGTGTGTGTGTGTGTGTGTGTGTGTGTATTATAATAATTAAATTTAGAATTTTTGAACAAATAAATTTCAAACTTTTCTCACTAATGAAAGTATGTGTATCTTAATTTTAGTATAATGGGTATCCAAAAGTTTCAAATATGGAAACCATTCTTATTATAAATGGTATTCTATATAGATAGCTATCAGGGTGTACTGTATGTTTACATTGAATTTCTTTGATATAATAACATAACTAAGTATTACTTTTTTATCTATCTTTACGTGAGCCCAATAGATCTAGAAATTATACATGTATAAGTGTACAGTGCGAAAAGTAATAATTTATTTAAATTGGAAAATTTTCTAATTTTAATAATAGTTAAAATATTGCAATATTAGAATATGAGTGGAAGGGAATTAGTGAGATTATCTCATGTTGTATATTTATTAACTACATTTTCTTGCCTTCATGATAATTAAACTAGATATTTTTTTAAATCTGTCGTCATACTTATTACAAGAATACATAAATGTATATCATAAGAAATATTTACTGAATTTGGGGAAAATGTTTCACCTATGATGATTGCATTTAAAATATAACTAATCTTTTTTTAAAATATATAGTATGTAAAATATTAGATCTACATGAAAAATAACTGTATGTCGAGCTATAAAAACTCTTTTTTTCTCTACATTTTTACTATGAAATATTGTGGTATAATAAATAATTCACCTCATTTTATTAAATATTCATTTGAATTCTGTTTTGAAGAAATAAAATTCGAAACATGCACTTGCCCTCAAATGTCTTTTCTATGTAAGACAATAAATGGTTACTATCTTTTACAGCTTATTATAATAGAAATCTGCAGCAAAAAAAGGAGATTATATACAACATAAATACTTAAGAACATTAAAACAGAAAAGAGCTCTCATGTTCTCGCTAAACTTTCAGCAGCATCAAGTTTGTGAAAGAGTCACGTAGCTGAACCTGAAAAACAAATCTTAATTAGAAATCCCTTGAGCTGAAAATTTCAGAGAAAACTACTAAAAATTCACAAATTTTGTTTATTTTTCTAGAGTATTAAATTTATTTATTCATGTTGAACAATAATTTCCACAATAGAAAAAAAAACTAATTTTTTTATTCTTAGAAATAGTCTTTTCATGCTTTAAAATAGGATTACTTTTATAAATATTCTATACGCTATTCGTAATTTTTATAATAATCGTTGATCAGTCTAAAAAAATTAAATAAATTTTAATTTTATTTATAACTAAAATCTAGTACATTTTAAAAGCGTAATGGTTTGAATAATAAAACATTAAAACAAAATTTTTCTTACATTTTTTTTTTTAAAAATAATTGTGAGATCTGAAAATAACATAATTTCAGTTTATGCAATGGATCATAATAAATTATTAAATTAAATCAAATTTTGTTTTGCATTTTGTTTTCAAACTTAAATTCAATTTATTCATATCATCATTTGAGAAAAGTGTGAGGTGAAAGATAATGTAATGACGCATTGAAAAAATAAATTATTATCAATTCATTTTTGTTATAAAATATGCAATTTTAGGAAATTTCTGAAAATTACATGTAAAATAATTAGGCATTGCGAAACTATAAAGTCATTCATGCATATACATTCTGATGAGGAAAATACATATGAAAGATAAAAGCAGATTTTGGTGAAAGTAATTCACCCCACACAATTTAAAGTATGTTTTAACTGAGATGGAATTTTTTATATTACATTTATTTATTCTTAAAAATGATTTTATTACAAAAACTTGTCTTGAAAGATGGAATATCCCATGCTTTCTGTCATTTCCCTATTTTTTCCACCCAAAAAAAGATAAAACAGATCATATATTCAAATGTTTCGATACTTCTATTCGGTCAGAGATCAGGAAGCCAGGGAAATAATTTAGAAGAAGAAAATTGTTATATTGATAAGCATGATATGTGGTCACAAGTTGGATAGCTATAAAATAATATTGCCAAGCTGGATAGTATAAGATACCACAGATGCTATAACACTTCGTAAAAACATTGTATTGCTGTCAGCATGAATCTGATCTTTACCATAGATGAACTGTCACTGTGTTAAATATCAAACTAAATATTTTATTCGGTTGAAATTCAGTAAAGTATTATGACTTAATAATTTTGTCAGCTCTTTTTCCCGATACATAGTTACATTCGTCAACTATCATCATATAGCAAAAACTTAGTCTTGCTTGTTAAGCTACTAATTCAATGATTCTGACAGCCAAATACTTCTATGTCGGTATCATCGTAATCTTCCATTTTGTATTATTAGTATTTGGTGCTGATGGCAATATTACTAAAAAAAGTCGTGGTTAGATTGATAGAAATTTCTATGATTTAAAACAAACATATCTTAGAAGTACAGCAACATCCTACAAATTAAAAGATATCATAATCAATATCAACCACTATTGAACTACAATTGATGGGTTTTTATTCTTTGCTGTCTTAAGAAAACCATTTGGTAGAAGTACTTGAGAGTATTCAGCATTCTTAGTCTTTCGACACAAGTATATGTCTTATTATACATAAAACGTACTTCTGTAAAGTATAAGCCTTACAATAGCTTTTGACTGTTAAGCTATACATTGCTTGATGTAAAAAATTATTTAGATTATCGTGAAGCTATTCTTTCTGATTATATTGGGAGTAGTTAATAAGGAAGCCATTACATTATCACACACACATTATTATTTTCATTAGTCCAACTAAAAATTTATACATTTGCTACTATGTGACAGAATCATCCAAATTATAAAGCATATTTGGGAAAATAATATTTATAAAAACAAAATTTTCAATCAACAAATAATATTAGTAAACAGAAATGTACAATATTTGTATGAAATTCATCATATTTAAAATATGTGTGTGAGCTTAAAATATTAAATTTAGTGTTAGCTAGTACACCGATAGAGAGAAAAAACGAAACTGTCTCAATATTTACATGTGTATAGACACAAAAAGATTTTAATTGAAAATATGTGTAGTTAACCCTGAGAACACTTTTCAGTGATATCAATATATACTTATTTATGTATAGAAATATTATTCTTTTTTCCAAATAATCTTAGATACAAGTAAAACCACAATATATTTAAAGGTGAGTAATTTCTCTAATATTTCATCACAAACCGGAAGGATATTACATAACAAGCTAGCCGGAAGAAATATTTTTGACATGATAGATGAGAAGTTTCAAATTAATCTCCAACAACATAAATATTTTTAGCTATAATATTCTACAAAATACTTTTCGCAAAGTTAACCTATGAACATTTATACAAAAATATAGTGTATAAATCGTTTATTAAGAACATTGTTTGTGAAAAATACTGTTATTTTTTAATAATAATTAATTTAAAACTATATTAAATTTTAATGTTTATTTAAAATTAATTGTATTAACACATTCATTTTTAAATTAAATTTAAAATGGCAATTTTAAAAATTATTAATAATTTATAATTAATTATAATAAATAATTAATTTACTACTATTTTAATATTGGGAAATTAAATAATAAATTAATCTAATGGAATTTAAAATTTTTTTTAATTTTAAATTAATGCTAATTAAAAATTAATGTTTTGCCATTTGTAATAATAGAACTAAAGGATATTTCCTTCAATCATATAAAAAATCCTTACAAAATTATTCTTTTAATCACAAAAGAAAAATACTTCGTCTAACATTTTTATATCGATAACATTTTTATCTAAACTTTTATTTCTTATATGTATAAAATAAAATGTTTTATAATATTAACTTATATATAATCAAGTATTATTATCTTAACTCTTTGTTAAGGTATTAAATACTTCATTCAAGTAATAGTTTACTAATTTCACGTAGAACATGAAACGGCATGATTTGTAGAGCTGTTATTATCTGATGACGTAACATACTTCACTGGATACAGCATTCAAATTCAACCAATAGGATGAATTTCGACCATCTCCCAACATGCGTAATATGTGTCAGCTGTCTCGTAGATTGTCGTCATAATATTAACTGATGGTAGCTGAATTATGATTAGAAATGCAATGACAGTGCATAGACTAACAATTGCATTTTAACTGTATCTGTGAAGTTAAATCTAGCGAATGCAACGAATCATCAATATGACATTCATATTAAAAATGTAAGCTAAAAATACAAATCCATGTATATTGTACTAATACAATTTGTTTAATCATTTGATGATAATAAACCTAAATACTATTTAGTAAAAACTTGTATTTAAGTAACCATCCCGTGTTTAACTATTTTTTACTGCATTTATTTTTTATTTCGTATTTTATTGTGATTGTTTGCAATAGTTTCAATAAGAAAAATGTGATCTAAGTATTTTTATATTCTAAGTGAATAAAAAAAGTATTTTCTGAGTTAGCGTGAATTCTTGAATTAACGTGATGAAACCTAAAGGTTCTCCATAATTTAAGTTACCGTTTTGCAGCTTACCTGACAGCTAAAGAGATTCATTTCAATAGCTTGCAGGTTTGATTCTTACATTATGAATGTATGCAAGTGTCGAAATAACAAACATAACAAATCTGTAAAATATAATTAATAGCACTTAATTTAATAAATTAATAGAAAATTTTCTACTCGAAGAAGACAATGAAATGAAGTCAAGTAATTAGAGACGAATTCAAAAAATATAATATACATTTATTATTTCTAAGCAAAAATATGACATTTATATTTTTTCTGTAGTATGAAAGAATTAAACTGTAAATACCATATTTAGAATTAAATTTAATATGTTTAACGTACATTTCTCAAAAATAAACATATCAAATATCCAAAATATGATTCATAAGTTTGAAAACATTTTGATATTTCTGCATATTTATGAGACTTTTTCAAAACATACTTTGAATAAATAATATAAAATGTCTAGACGAGACAAGCTTTCATTTACTTACATATTTATCTGTTTGAAAACGTAACACACGACCTCATATATCTTATTTTAATGTTAATATCTTTTTTAATTAAACCAATTAATTATGAATTATGCATTTGTCATTCTAATGCAATCATCTTTATTATAAATATGATCTCCATAACAAAGAAATAAATACTTATATTTTTTTAGTTTTGTTGATGTTACTGTATAACACTGTTATTTTTGCAGAAACAATACATCAGAAAATGCTCCAGAAAAATATTAAAAATAATTCAAATATATTTACTTTAATGTAAGTGTATCAAGTTCCTAAGAAATTAATAATGAAATATAAATTCAAATAACTTTAATATTATGAGGCTAAATAAATGTTATTTTTTATGTGTTTTTTACATTTTAATTTAAAATATGTGCTCTGTGTGTTTTGAAGAAAATAACAAACCGGAACGTAGTATAATATCAATTTAGCTTTTATTAAATTTGATGGAAATTGCAATATATTTTAACTAACTAGTGGTTTGACTTATATACATTAAAATATTCATCTATATTAATCATTTTTTCAAAAAATACAGCAAAACTAAGCTATAATCCTCAAAAATAATTTTTACTCTCAGTTATATTGTAGTATAATGAGTTATATTGTAGTAAAATAAATAAATAAATAATATTTAAAAAGTATATATATATATATATACTTTTTAAATTATTAACTTTGCTGAATAATGCAATTATGTAAAAAAATTGAATAGAATGAATAAAAATATCAAATAGTTTAATATTTTTATTCATTATTATTTTTTTTAATTCTTAGTCTTGAAAACACACATTAATATTTATTATTATTGATTTTTGTAACTTGTATAAAATTCTAAAAAAGTATATAATATTATGAAATAACTTTTATTATAAAACTTATTTTAAAATAATTAATTATGTTTTGCTGATACATAAAATCCTTAAACACCATTTCACAATCTTACTTATTTTTTCTTTAAAAGTTTTAAAATTTTAATGCTAAAATTTTTAAATAATATATTTTGGTTTCATTAATAATTCTATTGCTTGTAAAATAGTTAACATAGTTCTATTGCTTGTAAATAGTTAAAATAGTAAAATAGTTTTGTAAAATAATTGTATGCCAAAAAAATGTTTTATCCAACCGAATACCTGTAAGCAGTTATACAAGGAAATTCTGTAACTAAGTTTGTAATTTCAATATAAACAATGTTAATCATTACAAAATGTATAAAATGTCTTTTATAATAAAAATATAAAAATACAAGAAGGCTTTGTGTTTTATTTGCCCCTTTCTAATCCTAATGTAACTATTAATTCATTACTATACACATAGTTCAAACAAACAATGAATTAAATATTTAATAAATATCTAATAATATATAAAATTCGCAGAATATACCAACATAACTAAATGGAAAAAATATCTAAAATTCCCAAATATTTATGATTGAAAATTTTAAATGCTAATGAGAGAGAGAGATAAGGAGTCCACTCTGCATGTGTTATCTGCTAACTTCATGCGACTAATTTTGATGAATTTGATGATATCTATATCCTTAAATAATTTGTATTGTTCAAACTATTATCGACATATCAAAACTTAATTTTCATCCAATGCACCAAAGATTTTTCTGAAAACTATTCAAAGACAGCAAACCATTATGCCTGTGCATTTGTAAACGTCCAAGTCTCCTATTCATAGGTGATCATAGATCTGATAAATACTTTATATATTGTGACTGTGTTAGTATTTCTTCTGATTAATTTAGTTTTAAAAATGTTGAAATCATGAAGGCATCGTTCTTACTTTCTTAGTTTGCAATTTCACTGAAAAACAGATTAATGACACTTCAGGACTTTTTCCGTATAGTTGCGTTTAAAAGGGATATTGTGTAGAGGTAAAAAGCGCTGAGAATTTGTAACATAAAAATCAGAATTAAAACCACAATAGTTGACATTGTTGCTCATATGAGGTGAGATATCAACAAGAAAATTCTTTTTATAGCTGCGATTAAGGATGCAACCTATGAAAGCCTATTGGCAAAGATCTTGATATATTTTGAATCCAACCATTAATATTTTAATTCATTCTTTTGAGTTATTAAGCACATAAATTTGTCGGATCCTTTATGAATGATCTTTGAATTTTCATCTAGCAATTATCAATTATTTAAAATAGTAGAAATTTCTGTTGCGTTAAAATATTTAGAAATCTTTCTTCACATAACTATTTTCTATAAAAAAGCATAAAATTGTGTCAGTTTGTTGAAACGTGTTTACCTTCAGGCTAATATGCACATCCAAAGCGTTGCTAACCTGTTAGAATCTATGCTTTTTGAATTCAATGGAAATTAGTTTCTGAAATTTTATCAAAATCAGAAATTTCTCTATAATTAAAAATGTTCTTTTTACTTTGTATGTACTTCTTAATGTTGAACAATATTTGGCCTGTTTCAACTACAAAACGTTTTTTCATAAAATACTCCTCTAGTGTATCCATTTAATAATTACATTTTTGCGTGAAAATTTTGAGCTATTTCCGGAGGCGTTTTCTAATCATTTTTATATATCTGTTAAGGTCATAGATATAAAAATCTTCTTAAAATAAAATAATAGATTCAGATGTCTTAAATTCCGATATATGAATTTGGTTACATTTTTTCAGATGATTTTTTAAAAAAAAATTATTTTAATACTTCAAAAAAACAATGTCTCGTAAATAGACAAACTAACAAAATTATTTTTACACATTTTTTTTTATCATTCTTAGTTTAATTTTACACAATTTTTAAGAACTCCTTGGATTAAACAATTTACATTTACAGTTTGCCAGTGATTTTGTTCAAGTAAATTATAGATTTTATTTATCTTTTTTATAAATATACGAACGTTAAAACTAAAATCAAACATATTCCATTACAACAATAAATAAAATCGTTGATTCAAATCAAGTAAGTTGTGTAAGAAGCAAGTGGTTCTGTCAAAACACATAGTATAAAAAATTATACCTTGATTTACAAATAAAATGCAATAAATGTTTTAAAACATGATGATATTTCAATTTACTAACAAAAAATTGAATAATTATTTGTATATAAAAATTAATTTGGATAATAAAGTTTTCATTAGATTTCAGAAAGAATAATATATGACATTATATATATATATACAGGGTGCTTCAAAAAAATGTATACATACTTTAAACTATTGTAGTTTTCCCGCTCTACAAGGCTAATGTTATATTTCTTAGCCAGGTGCCAGCATAATCGTCCCTCTATGTTATATTATCAGTTGGAATTTGTAATATCAACATGGGGGACGTACGTTTGAGTTTTGAAGAACGTAAGCAGGTTATTAAGTGGTACTGGAAGTTTGAGAATGTAAATGAAGTTCAAAGACAGTGGAGAAGGGAGTATGATACAGAACCACCTTCAAGATTAACAATTACACGCATACGAGACAAGTAGTGTGTAGAGAAATCTCATTGGACGTTTTGATACGATGTACAGAATCAGTGGTGACTCGTACTCAGAATTGTATTGATGCTGCAGGTCACCAATTTGAACAGTATTAACATTTGTTATTTATGTTTCATTTACATTGGATTTTCAGCTTTCTATTTTCCTGAAATTTAACTTTGTAGAACGGTAAATAAATTTTCTATGGAAGTTCAAAGTGTGTATACATTTTTTTGAAGCACTCTATATATATAATGTTCTTAGTTGAATTAAAAGAATATTTTTAAATACAATTACCTTTACACACACACATTTTTTTAAATGTTATGTGAAAAAAAATAGAAGTTTTGTATTGCGTCATGTGATATCTCATTCCATTATTTCTATAACAAATCTAAGGCTTTTAACCACCTTTTTTTGATTTCATTGACCTCTAAGGAGCTGTTCGGAGTAGAAATTGCTAAGTTGAATCTTAACCTCTGTTGAAGACTGAGAAGTGTATGTAACATTTCTATTTTCTGCTTTCACGTCTGTTGTGGAATGTTTGAGAATCTTCAAAGTTAACTTGCATGCAACACTTGAATATGATCCACTATCTGTGAAAAAGGCAATTAGCTATTTAAAGGAAGAGGAAATACAATGAATACATAAACACTTTGGCTATCCGATAAACTAGTTAAAATTCTTATTCAGTCGAAAAAATCTACTCAAATGAATTTTCAGTTTGTAATTAATCTAAGAATAGGTTCAGCTAATGGAGTCAGACTATGATAGGCGAATTAATATTTTGGAGTTCATTATAAGATATGTTTTTTATGCTTGTCTTGTTTTTTTTAATGCTTGTCTTGTCTTATGAAATGTCTTCTATTGGGTGCACTGAACGTTATCTATATTTCTAATGTAATTTGTTGGATTAGAAAAAATTTAATCGGTATCAAAGTTTTGACATAAATGTTAACCAACATTACTATGAAGTAAATAACTGGATTCCTTGAATTTAAGTATTTAAAGTCTAGTAATGTCTAGTGAATTAGAAAAGTTCTTAAGATCACAGCCACCTCACACACGCAAGAAAATTAATTAAGAGGAAGAGAAAAATTAAAATACATAATAAACATCAGTAAAAACACCAAATTTAACATTCGGTTTACTTATATTTATATCTTTGCTTTGACACCGCGTAGTGAACTGCTTAATGGACAAAGATCATTGTAAGACCATTATCCACCGCATAATTTCCTTCCAAGATGACCTAAATTTATTATTTATTTGATTTACTTGAATTTATGTCCTTGGGTAGCTCGGTACTGTATCCTATAGCCTTGCTTTCACAACGCGTAGTGGACAGCATAACGGCCAGAGATTGTTTGTAGGACCATTTAACAACCACAGCGTGAATTTTCTACCGGGAAAACTTTCCATAGATTATATTCCGTATCCACTTGTCTCAAGCAAGAAAACCTGGAAAGCATCCAAGCTCGCATACCAAGGGATGTGCAATCAGAAAGGAGAAACAGAACAACAACCATCTCCTCTTGTCCAGCAGGAGCAGGGATCAAACCATATGTTCTGAAGAGTTCTGTCCTACCACAATCCTATGGTGTCTCCTTATTTGAAAGAATACGGAATTTGTTTCTAAACTCTATAAAGAATGTACTATCTCTTTTCTCTTGAAACTTGACAAAAAATGTTCATTTGAGTACATATGTAGATTTTCCAAGAATAAGTTTGAGTAATCAAATATTATATGAAGTAGCACATAAAATCATCATTTTGTATATAATTAGTATGTGTTATTCCATACAAGTGTAATTTCAAAGTGTTTGCAAAGAAATCCAAATAGAATGCAACGTTGCTATTAGAAATTAATGAATCGTAATTTACTTTCATAATAATATGAAAATGTATCACTTGATTTCATCATAATTTAATAATATTTATCATGGTACCAAAATTCATCAATAATAAAACTCTATTATGTAAATTTAATGAGAAAAAAATAGTATTATACATAAAGCTTTGACGTATTTGAAATAATGCATTATTTTTCTTGTGTACTATGGTAATATACATGTTGAATTATGACAGTCAGTTTTCTTGGTTATAGAAAATCATTATTTCTTCAATCTTCGTTTGGCATAATTGAGTTCTTTTACATTCTGTGGCACTAGAATATAACTGCCTATTGTTAAGTTGACAAAAAAGAATGACTATTTTGGTAAGTGGACATTCACTTGAATTTCCCGTTACTGTAGGCTTTGAATATGGATGAGGTTTTAATCTTTGTTAATAATTAACGTATTTTTAAAAAACATTGGAGTGTGCTTATTTATAAATCCTTGTATATAAAGTCCTTGGCATCCTTTGACACTAAAATACCTCTGACACTAGGTTGATGGAAATATATCCATTATTTTTACGTGAACTTCAAGGCTTTATTTACATGTTTTTGATTACATTTGTACAAATGATTTCAAACTGTCATGATCTTTAGGTTCTGAACAGCTAACATCCTGTCAACTTAGGACATTTCTGTGATATTATTGATATTTTAGACTATGGACCTACTTGTGCGAGATGCATCTTTAACATCAAATATACCTTAATGGAATTAAGGAAATCAAAATAAAACATAATAGGCTGTTAGGGTATCGGAACCATAAACACCATTCCTATTTTTAACTGCTTGACTTGTATTTTCGCCTTAATCAAAGAAAAACTCCATCTTCTCTTTGTTATAAATGAATGCACAGCGTATTCTCTTTCTTGACTTCCATTTTTAACAGCCTATGTCTTATAGCTGAATGGACTAAATAAAAATGCAAAATAGTACTTAAAAATGAGATCTTCCTAATGAGCATAAATCCGAAATTATATAATCGATGCTTAACGAGATATCGAACATTGCAGTCCTTAACCGAAAAACATAATTATTTCCTTTTCTCCAACCCCAATATAATTAATTGTTAAAATAAAAATGTTGATAATTTTATAAGCAAACAATTCCTTATAAATCATCTCGCTGAGTATCCTCTTGAATACTGATGAATTATCTTTGCTTGTTTAACAAATGCATAATTGATTAAATTTAAAAACTTGAATGCCTTGAGCATTAGTGCCCTGTATGCGAAGTCTTTCACATCTTTTGTAACTAAAACATTCTTATAGCATCATAAAAAGGACAATAAAGAGTGGAAACTACGGTAAACAGACTACTCAATGTTTATCATCAAAATGAACCCATATGAAAATTGATATTTAATAATGTCCATGTTGGTATAACGATTATATAATGGGTTTTTATGAACATCAAAAGATTTATAACCAATAACTCCTGCAAAACAGCTTTTTCACTTTCTCTGGTATAGAAACGTATTTGCAGAAAAGATTTTTTAATATATAATTAAAAATGATGTAAGTTGTCAGCAAATCCTCAAACGGATGATTTCTTCTGTTTTAATGTATGTCATTTACATTAATTAATATTAAATAACAATAAGTTATGTTTTTTTTTTTTTTTGGTTATTTATAATCGAAATATTTGAAGAGACGATTGTGTATGTGAACACATTTTTATCAATTAACTTCTAGCACTAAAAGTTACTTGCAAATTTATTTTTGATAGTAGTATCTACAGATTAATAATAACTCTGATATAGTTAACCAGCGCACAGAGTAAATCAGAATGAAATCCATACACATAGGTTTGGTAAGAGTATTACTACTGACACTAAATACTGTGTAATATTGCTGCAATTTCATTTGCATATACAATTGTATCGCAAAGCTTCATACCAAATTTTTAGCAGCTTAAACAATTGTTGGTTAAGAAAGAGCGATATCCTACCATTAGAATTGTATAATATCATTGAAGGTATAATTTCAATTTTAGTAAAAGATAAGGTTAAAATGAAAAGATATTCCTTTTCCCTAAAATATAGGATAAAATTGCAATTTATTTCACTTTTTTTCTTAAAATTTTTTTAATTTTTTATATTATTTTTCTTTCTTAGTAGAAAGCAATTTAGATGTGTATTTTAAGTTATATTATTTTAATTTTTAAGCATTTTTTATTAGTTTTTTTAAACTTATCAGGATACTTCATTTAACTATCAAAAGTTATAAAAAAATTAATTTAATATTACAAAATCTTTTGGAATAATTTTAATTTAAAATATTTGTTTGAAACTTTTTCGTTTAAAAAATTTAAAATATTTTATTTGAAAATATTTCGTTCATAATTAGAATCTGCATAACATAGTAATTAAATTTACAAGTTGTAATGGAAAAGCAAAATGTAAAATCTTTGGACAAAAAATATTTTAAGAAATATTTTATTTTTTACTTTTAAACTGGAAGGTAAATAAAACTTTTCCTATTGAAAAGTAATTCATTTGAAGGACTTTTTAAGAAATACAATATTATTTGCATATAAATCATAAAACTGAAACATTTTTTCATGAAAAGTAGAAATATTATCTATTTCAAGTTCATGTTTTAATATTTTTTAGAGTTATTTGCAAATATCTTGGTTTTGATGTCGTTTGTAGAAAACAAAAATTCCTATATTTGTCGTGTTTAAAAGTGATTCGAAAGATCGTGATTTTAAATATTTCATCTGCATAAGACAAATCTAATCATTCATGATTGGTTTTCCGATCACTTAGAATTTTTACCTGCTTTAAATATAGTTAAAATTATAGAATGCATTTTGTAGTTGTTGGAATGTTATATTTCGTTTTAATGTAGCAAATTGAAAAGTTTAATCAGTTTTCATTATTTTTCTAATTTGAGACTTGTCGAATTTTTTCCAATCCACATGCACAGATTCATCAATTTTCTTAAGAAAATGTGTCACCTAGATTAATTTAATATACAAATTAAAATAAAACATTCAACAACTATCTTCTAAGAAAATAGAAATAAATTATGTAACTAATGTCAGCAATGTAAACATTTTTATGGAGAAAATAAAAAAGAATAAAAAAATATATTTGTAATAATTTTTCGGAACTACGACGTTCTCAAAGCTGGATAAGTTAGAAGTTGAAATATAATACAATTGATTTACTTCATATATTTAAAAAATGCATTAATCAATTTTTCCTGTAACAAAAGTAAATTTAATCTTTCTTTTCCTTTCCAGTTAAAAATTTTAAAATCAGAATTCTTTTACAATATTAAAAATGATAAATGATAATCATGTGCCTCCAAATGAATACTTATTTCAGTTCCAATTATTTTTATTATCATATCTCTAATGGTATTTTCCATATAATAATCTCATTAATGACAGTACTTTATGCAAAAAGAATTTCCTACAATGTATATTTTCCTAAAGATTATTTAATGTTCTTAAGACCCAAATTCAGCATTGAAGTATTATTTAAAAATAATAGCATTAGCATAAAAAAGCACATGATAAAATAAAGTACTTTTATTTTAAAGCGTACTTTTTGTTCATTTATAAATTACTCTTATGGTTATTGTCGTTAAGTCCATTTCATTATTTCTGTTTTAACTACATCAATAAGTTTTTTTTACCACAACATCTCATGAAAATTAATTCATTAAAATTCTCTTTGATGTTTGTTCGCTTGTGTTTTATTTATTATGAGAAATTAGTCACAGAATTGATAGAGAAAAAAAAATGATTAAAAAATCAAATCATTATAAGAGTAAAGCTTTAATTTAAAAATAAATCGGATAATGTTATTAATCATCTTTCTGTAAGGGAGGCAATTAATTATTTAAAAATATTCCACAATTAATTGATGAAAATATATAACACTTTTCTTTAAATTAAAATTATAGAAAAGAACTTTTAAGAATTAGGAGGGGAATATAAACGACATAAAAGAACAAATTAAACAACTATGCTTTTTTTTTATAAATATGTTTCAATATTTACAAGGTAACAACAATTTTAAAATTACGTCTCTGTCTGAATATATTCCAAAAGACAATTTTTCTTACATAAATAATTAAATCACATTATCAGAATTAAAAAAATTAAATTCATTAATTTTTGAAGCACTAATTTAATTACTTTATTTTAATTACTAATTTAATTCAAAATAAAAAATTCTATTTTTATATAAAGTCTTAATTTAAATACTGTAATTTTTTTAGGAAAACAAAAGTAGTATTTAGACATTAATGATACAAAGATCACCATTCTATTGACATTAATGACACTTTGAAAGTAACGTTAAACCGAGACAGAAATTTATTCTATTTTTTCTTCTTTGAGACTTTTTCATCAATGTTTCGGAAACGAAATATTATAATTTGGTGCTGCACATTTAACACCTGTGTATGATATATTTTTAAATAAATTATGCTTGCACATTTTATAAAAAATTTTATTTGTAATAAATCAAGAGAAACATTTCATAAAATTACATCGAAGATAATAAATATTATGTTATATATATATAGTTATAGATTTAAAATAGATTCCTAATTATTATATGTTTAATACATTAAATTAAAGGGAATAATTAAATGCATCCTCCCCTTATGCATTTGGGAAAACCTTTATCAATTATTAATTAATATATTAAGCTATTTCGCATTAGTAAATTACAGGAATTATTGCATGAAAGCTTTAAAATAAAAGTTACACTTGTTACGATTATCAGATATTAATTATGTAAACTGAATTAAATAAAATAATTTACATCATAATTATATCATTTAAATAATTAATATCTATTTAAATTGATTTTCATTTTAATTAACTATAATATGAAAAGTTATCTGAAATGAATTAAAAGGTTATAAGAATAAATGTAGATTTAATGACATGTAAAATTTTCTATTGCATTTTAACTATATTTTAATTAAAAATTTTACTGCTCTTGCAATTTTAATTAAAATTTAGACTTATTTTAGTTATAACTTGGCAAAATATATAATTTGACTTCATGAAGTGTTTTTATGTTGTACACTAATTAAACTGTACTTTAAAAATGGATTCAATGTTGTATGAAATAAATACACTTAGAGAAAGTTATATTTCTCTAAATTGCATTCATATAAAATAGAGAATTATTAATTTTATTAAAGCAAGATATATGATTAATTTTGAAATATCTTTTAATCTTTAATAATCATCGACTGCTAGTGATAACAACACCTTTAACTCATCTTCTTTGTAAATAAATAGTTCACTTTATAAAAATAAAATAAGCGTATTAGAGCATCAACATATTGTAAATGGTTAATGACATGTTTTAAATAGATAAGATTATGTAGAAAATGGATAAGAATACAAAATAAATAGAATTATTATTAAACATGATTGGTATTAAAACAATTTCAATAATGTCAGGTTAGTCATATTCATGTTATGAAATAAATACAATTTATTTAAAGACATTTTATGAAATGAATGAGATAAGATCTT
>JAPDSC010108256.1:30339-48676 GCA_026290005.1 Latrodectus geometricus
TTTTGGTAAAAGTAAATTGTACTAACAAATTTTAAGAAAGTAAAATTTCTTCAATATTGATTGCGGCAACCATAAGCAATATTAAACAATGCAAAGCTTATCTTTGAAATAAAATATTTTAGGCTCATTTTTATAATTTTAAAAATTATAAGACGTATTTTAAATTTGCATTATACTAATTTGATAAATAGTTTGTTTGGAAAGTAGCATCCATCTGATAGCTACACACCATTACCGCTTTAAATTTAAATACACTTTTATCATGTTAACTATATCCTACATATCTATAAGTGAAAATAACTTGAGACATAAATGTTAATTATAAGTTAATTAACATTTGAACCATAAACTTAGAAAATCTATGTAGGTAATTTTAGAATACAATTACAATGAACAAAACTTTTGGTGGCATCTTATTTCCTCAATAAAATAATTGTAAATGTTTTATGGAAATTTAAAAAGAATTTCAGAATCATTCCCTTATTTGAATGCGCGATATATTTTGAAACTGCTATTGTAAGTCTTCAAAGAAAGTACTGTACTAAATCCCTTTGGAAATATATACATTTAAAATCAAAACTCACTAGTCATTGAAAAACCCTCGCAAAAAAAAATACCATTACTTTTTCTACTCCATAAAGCCAAGATTCTGCGTTCTGTACTTGATTCGCTTCTCTAGGTTATTCCCCTAGGTGAACTATTCCACCAAATACTTCATTTATAAGATGCCCAGTGCCTCCCTCTAGAAGAAATGTTCAACATTAAGCTGTCACCACACGGCGTCATCGTAGTTTCTTTTCCTTTCCATTTCTTTGCAACTTTTTCTTATTCATTTCAACTCTAGAACTAAGAAGATTATTTCTACAAAAAGAAAGAATCTTATTAAACTATAGACATTTTTCTAAGGACAGATATGATTAAATAGAACTGCGTTAAAATATCCTACATGAAAATATTTGCCTGAATAAACGTAGGAAATGTGTTTCCTTCTTATCTGTAACAGTAACACTAATCTTGAAATTCTTGGCTAAAAAAAAAGATTTTTAAAGTTATTTTTAGTCAATGTCAAATGAATTGTTAAAATATACTATAGCAAAAGATGCTGTAAAAGAAAATTGATCTTTGAGTATATTTATGCTTTCATATTTCTTAACTTCTTATGTTTAGACAAAAAAACATTTAATAAAATTTAAAAATAATGCAGCAACGCAAACCTTTTATGCAAATATTTTGCGTGATTTCTATAACTGTAAAGAACGAATTTTAACTATATTATTCATATATTTGAAAATGTTTGCTTTTGAGATTTTAGTTTTAAAGCAAAGATGATTTTTAAAACATTATAATTCTATTAATTTATCAAACTAAAAATGTGCTTAGTTTACAACTGAAAAAGGAAGTAATACAGTCGTTTCAAAATATTTTAATTATGAAATTCATATTATAAATTAATTTATGCCTTTTCAAAATAATGAAAATAAAATCTCTCTGATGTTTATATTTTTTATGATTTTCATATAAGCAAATATAGAGAAATATATTTTTATTTTGTTAAGTATATTAATATTATTACAAAAATATACTGAATAATGAAAAATCTCTATTAAATAGTTTGATTTTGTATATTATTTTTAATAAATAAAAAGTGTACTCATAAAAAGCATCTATATATTTTATAACTTCAAATGGAATTTATAATCACGTTAAAATTCAAAACTTAAAAACACTTGTTCATATTTTTCATAATAATTTTATGTTTCACATTTTCTTACATTATATTATCTTAAATTACAAATAATGTAAAAAAATGTAATTTTTTTAAATTAAAAATGTATTTTGTTGAACCTCGTGATGTCGGTTATTTTAATTCAGCTCCATGGCGAGTGAAAATTGATTTACATTATCAGACTTGTTTAGGAAATGTTTGTTTCTCAAAAGCAAGTTTTAATAACTTTTTGTAATTTTTAACCATTTTTTATTTTTTTGAAGGAATAAGTAAACTTTTGCATATGGAATAATACAGGTGATGCTGTTTTAAGCATCACACGTTCACAATTTTATTTTGAGAAATTCCAGTTTCTTTTGCGACAAATAAGTTCCTAAATAGATTTTTCCCAGCAAATTCAAAAATACACTTTTCAGCAGTAATAAAGCTGTTACCTCTGACTCAATGATGCCATTTACATAAAAAAAATAATTTCTGATCTTTACTGAATCTCAGCAAATGCTCCATGGTAAAACACACTGTATTTTTCATAGGCCATTTAAGAATTATTATCATGAAACCCATGTAAAATGATTAAATCCACATATATTTGATTGTAAAAATTCATATATCCATAACAGATTATGTTCATTACTACTTTTGCTTTAGTTTTATATTTTGATTACAGTTGTCTTCTAATCTGCCAATAAAAAATAAAAAAAAAATATTAGGAAACAACTTGATTTCTCAGATGTCTACTGCTGAAAATAAGATTCAGAAAAAACAAGTTGAGAATTTCAACAGTAATTGAAATTTTAACATTATTAAAATTCCAACATTAGTTGAAATTTTAATTTGTTTGACATTTTTTTAAAAAATAACAGAATGAGAACTAACTTCATAAATTTGTTGCAATCAAACTAGGCACATGATATA
The DNA here is from genome assembly GCA_026290005.1 of Latrodectus geometricus. Classification (NCBI taxonomy): domain Eukaryota; kingdom Metazoa; phylum Arthropoda; class Arachnida; order Araneae; family Theridiidae; genus Latrodectus; species Latrodectus geometricus. The sequence goes on from JAPDSC010108256.1 coordinate 32,981, forward strand.
AGGTCTAACAATAAATAAAATAAAGGAGTAAAGTAAAAGGATTCAATAAGAACCAAAAGTCCAAAAGTCATCACTAAAATAACTGGTACAAATGCTTACAATTTTGATAAATTGATAACATGCTATATAGATTGGCGGTGACCTGGTTTTAGGCCATTCGTTCTCGTTATCGGAAGGTAATAGGTTTCAATACCAACACAAATAAATATCCATTGTATTCACTAATGGTGGCTGGGTTAAGTTAAATGCTCGCAATGTCTTCAATGTGAAATTATACTTCTGCGAGTGTAGTGAAAATAATGAAGAGTATTCTGCTGGTCTATGCTTCTAAATAACGAAGACTCTCACCCGACAACTTCCATCTAACAGGTAGAGCCCAATTCAGCCTAAGATGCAGACAAATATGCTGGAGAGATGATAATAACATGCTAAATAGATTAGCTAGGTGTTTAGAAAAGTGAGATATGTGACCAAGAAAATACCGGCATATCCGAGATAATTTATATGATTTTGTGACATATTTTCATATGTTTTATTTGTCTAAAACTGTTTCGTTGGTATCTCTTCGCAGTTTCAGTGATATATTTATTGTAAGCAATATCTGCATTGCTTTTTTGAAAACCATTTCAAGAACTTTGAAATGGTTTTATATTAGCTAATTTGAAATTTACTCTAACTGATACATGTTTGATAAATTTAAATAACTATTGCCCAAAAGAGAATTATTTTTATAGTTAAAATGTGTTCATACATTTTGATAGAAATTAAACTGTTAGATAAATAATATGGCAACAGTAACAGCTCACCATGAAATCCTAACACATTGGTGAAAATATTTCTTATTAAACGACGTTTCTATTTTATTTTTAATAAATATACTTATTTTGAGAATAAAATTTTCTGATACTTCACAACTTTGACATGCTGTTTTTTTAGGTTCATTAAAAGGTTACTAGAATTGACATGTTTTTAATAAATTTAGGATTAAGGCTACAAGAGCGGTAAAAATGCTCAAGTACTTTGATAAAAATTAAGCTTAGCGACATTGGGACACTTTACCTAAAAATCCAAATAACCTCAAAAAAAATTTTAAGAAATCTTTAATTTTTATTTTTCAAACATGTATTTATTTTGAGTAGAGAACTTTTAAATGCTTCATAATCTTCCACATGGATTTCTTCTGTGCTCAGTCGAAAACCGATAGAAATGGTGAATTTTCTATAAATCTTTAAGTGACTTCGTTTTTCCTGAGTATACAAAGCAAATATTCCAGTGAAAGTTTAAAAACTCAATATATAAACTAAATTTTACAGATTCTCTCAAATATTTTTTTAACTTTTATCCAGATGTTGATGAAACTAGTTACTTTTACTTACTAAACTTAACAAAATGAATTTAGTCTTTGATCTAAATTCATTTAATGATAAAACTCAATATTTTTTGCAAAAACTATATTTAAATTTAAATTTTATTCAGTAATTTTTTTCCTCGTCAGTATAAAATAAATATAATTTAAGAAATACATGCTTGCAAATGAACTAATTTCTATTATTGAAAGAGTTATGATTAACTTAAATGGGTTCTACTTAAAATTATTTTAAATTAATATAAAAACAAAAATAAAAAATTTTAACATTTGTAATTATCTTTATGTCGTATTAAAAGAAGCAAAATTAAATATTTTTCTGGATAATTTAAAAAAACTTAAACATTGAATTTTGTGATTATGAACAATGCAAAATAATTACACATCATTTTAATCGAATTTTTTTTAAAAACATTTTTCTCAGTATAATGATTTCTTTAATTTCCTCGTTTTAATTACTGCTAGTAACTCATTATTAATAAGAATTTGTCTATCGATGTATAGCATAAATGAAAGAAAGTATTTTATTATTAAAATTATATTTACGCAACGTCATTTGATTCTGTAAAACTTTTATTAAAACATTATTAAATAATTTTAACTGGATTGTAAAAACATGTAATTTTCATTATAAACATTTAAAATAAATTAATGTTGTTTTAATTTAAAGTATTTGTTATTACGCGTGTGGTGTGTGTGTTAAATTTCAAAAAAGATATTCGTTTTCACGAGTAATAAAATGTAGTGCAAAATATTATTTTCTATTTTAAACTTAGTCTTTAAATATAAAAGAGAAATCAAAATATTTAATAACGAACAAGCAGTTTTTTTAATGTTTCTAATTAAAAATAAGAATTATTTAAAAGTTTTATTTTTATTTTATTCATCATTTTATTCATATATATCATTATAAATTTCACATCGTAAAACAATATTCATTTCATTGAAATATTTTGGAACTGAAAAGTACTTCATAAAAAGTTTCATACTGAAATATTTATATTTATTTATTACATTTATCATACAGGATATTAATAAAAACATTTTATAAAAATCACATTTTATACTATGTTCCTTAAAAACTAATATAAAAATAATTGTTTAATTATAAAACAAATCAAATTTCAATTTTCTCTTTAAACATTATACCAAGAATAATTCTTTATTGCGACAATCATATCATAAAAAAGCTAGAAATCCCCACTAATAATAGACAAAAAGGAAAGGAAAAAATGTTTATATTTGTCATGTAACTTATAAAGGCTTATATTTTAGCTTACATATTTGTCATAAACGAAATATGCATTTGTTTTAAAAGCAAATATTTTTTTTTATTTGATGGACCAGTTTTGAATACCAAAGGCACTTTTCACTGGGAACAAGCTTAGCTTCCTCCCTATTTACACCAGAATAAACTTAATTTTGAAACTGCATCTGAAAAATGAATATAAAAATTGTATATAACAGTTTTGTTGTAATAATTTTGGTAGAAATTGAAGGTAGAAAAATTATTGCATAGCAGGACAACATCAATGTGCCATTATGTTCTTCAAATACTAGTGAAGATCAATCAATCAATACAGTGAGATTTATCATTTTTTTAAACTACCGAAAAATATTCCTAATTACAAAATTTTTCCACGTGTTTGCCTTAACTGTGATCGAAAGTTTTGAACATACTTTTAGCAAAGTAAAACCCAGCCGTATAAACTACCTGAAAAATCCCATACTCTAATTATTAATGTGATGCTAGTCTAATGCATTGTTGCCATGCGTGATAATTTTTCTGGTATTCATGTATAGTTATTGCAAGGATCTCAAATGTGTAAGCGAATACCATCATTTCAGTTCTGTTCATGTACCAGTGACGAAGATCAGTGGTAACAGATTCCTTATGAAATTTACAAATAGGTGTATGTTTTTACAAATTTATAATCGGGTGCTTTAAGCAGCAATTGTACCAAGACAAAACCCCTACTAAGTAAAAATTACCGTAATAACTTAATATTTTTATTTTTATCTGACACAAAAGTCAAAATTTCGCAAGTGATGAATTTTCCGTCACATTAATCTTACAACATGTGAAATACAACGTTATGGTTGAGGATAACAATGCATGTTCAGCTATGTCCCAAAATTAAAGGAAATTTTGAATTAAATAAAAAACAGAATTTTTTCTTTCAATTTGTTTTTTTTTTTTTTTTTAATCTTAAAGTATACTTGATTGGATTATGTCTAGAACAAAGCATGAGGCAAAAGATTCTGCACTGTATTGCTGACACATACGCACTCTTTTGACGAGATTTTCTATAACTCTTTTGCATAAATGTGAATGAATTTAGTTGATTCAGCATAACGTTTCCTTCTTCAACGCACGCGTACTTGGGGGGTTGTTGGCATTGGCCTTTGACTTCAAATAACTCCATAAAAAGAAATCCAATGATGTTAAATCACACAATCCAGGTTCAATTCCTATCATGGAAAATAGTGAGTACACGGCCAAGAAATGTTGAACATTTTTCTATCATCTAACTCTCTATTTTTACTAACCAGAAACTATCAATTCTCAAATGCTTATAATATTTTATTAATAGTGAAAAGGAATATAAATAAAGAGTTGCCACACTTTACTGCAAGAATGGTGGCAAATTCAAAAGGTTGCATTAATTTTGAGTTAGCCTTTAGAAATGATATTTGTCTTAACATGTTAAAACTATACGCTCAGATTCAGTTAAATAAACTACTATATTCTGTAATGGTATTTTTAGTTTTTCATTTGCAATAAATAAAAAATGCATTAAACTTTTTTGTAACAAGCTTAATTTTGAGAAGCAAAGCACAAAATTTAATGATTTTGACATGCATTTTAATTTCCTTACGTTGAATTCAAAATTATTTCAGACGTAATGAAATGAAGGTAAATTTCACATTTCTTCTCCCCCTTAAAGCAGTTGCTGGTTTAGTGTAAAAAATGCATCAAATGAATGTTTAAAATGCCCACTTATATGGAAATGGGTGACAGAAATGAATTATAAACACAAAATTAACCTATCGCTTTTTTATGTCAGTGATAAAGACATGACTTTCATTACGGTAAAGAATATTTTTCTTTTTCACACACACTTGCTTGATTAATTATCTAATCACGTCCAGAAAACCCAATTGCTTTTTACGTAAAACGTTAGCGTGTAACTCCGTAAGCGATGAGTATTTCACTGTTTTTTTATTTGAAATGTATTTATCTTGGTTTGTGTCAGAACGCAAACTGACGGAAGAGCTCTCTCCGTGTTTTATTTTCCATGCCTGTATACGAACTTTCTTTTATAAGTTTTCATTAAGTGTTTTTTGCGCCCCCTTGTGGATCTGAACTGCGTCTGCTTGACTTGATTAATGACGTTATTTGGATGAAAGGCGCTGTCCAATAAACACATCGCGCAAAGACAAGTGCTGCCCTCACACATCTCATTATTGTTTGTTTCATTTCATTTTTCTTCGAATTACTTTTGAAATAGTCGCTTCAGAATGGCTTGGATATCATAACTTCTTAAAGAAAAAAAACTATAAGAGTTGTTTATTTTTTTTCTTTAGTAGCAAGCTCGTAACTAAAAAAAAAATCTTTATCAATAATTTCACACTTGGTTGGAAACTAATTATGATGTTAAGATAGCTAAACTTTATTTTGTTTTCCAGTGTGATATACATAATTCGTTTTTTTTATATACTTACTATCTGGATTTAAAAGAATGAAAGAGATTTGTTTTGTTTATTGCTATTGTTTTATAGCAAAATCAATCACGCTCTTTTCGGATTAACACGCATTGACTCAATCGGAATTTTCGTAAATTCACATTATTATTTTATTTATTTATTTATTTATTTTTATTTATTTTTTTTGAAATTACGTTTTTATCTTGATAAAAAGGCTACACATTCAATTAATTAATTGATATAACTAATATTACTAAACTAACATTTTTATCTAAAATAAATCTTATTAATAATATTTTATTTTTTAAATGTTAGTTGCATATTTTCTTAGAGCAAAGTTTTTTAAACTTACTGAACATTTAATTTATAAGTTAATCTGTTGAATTGTAAAATTGTTTTCTTCTTTACGAGTAGAAAACTTAACAATTTAGAAAGGAGATTACGGTTACCGTCATTTTTATTGCTTGATATAGTAACAATGCAGAATTGAAGGTGCGATTACCGTTATATCTGATTGTTTCTCAATGAATTAATATACTATTTAGAAATACTTGGAAAAACATTTTTAAGTTCTCGCTATTTGAATTGTTCAAAGTAGGAAATTTAAATTAAAAGTAGAATAGTTGATTTTTGGTATTGCTCTGCTAAAAATTTTGCTTGGGGTAACTAATTTGACCGGATCATCTATTAAAATAGATTCCACACCACTGCACACTTCCCCATCATAAACAGGAATCGAGCCCAGAAACTCAAAAGGAAAGATAAACAATAAATAAATTTCTACCCACAAAAATTTCTTTTAAAAAAAAATTATATATAATTAAACTTTTAAAAAGTTTAAGAGAATATTTTCTTTGTGAAAACTATTTCAGCAATTATAAGTGAATAAGATGTTTTACTTTTAAATACGTATATCTGCAAACATTGACAAAAAACTTATCATCCATTTAAGTTAAAATTAAAACTTAATTTTTGTGAAAAGAAAATTTATTTATCAATATACTTAATAAATACTAAATATAAGGAGGTATATATCATTAAATACTTTTAAAAATATTTCAATTATCATCAACTTAAAAATAACTATCTTTACTAAAATCCATTAATTTATAAAAAAATATCAATTTTCTGTGTTGATTTTGTTTGTAAGGAGCAATTTGCGTTAATTTAAAGTGGTATTAATATTCGATAGCACATTTCCCGATTATATTAGCATATTCTAACAATTTCGTTAAGGAATTTGGTACTCTATTATTATTATATTTGAAATCACAAAAGTAATTCAATAACAGCCTGAATTTAAATTTCCTTCAAGCTTCCTGATATACGTCTCTAGTGAACAATTATATAAAACCAGTAAATATTTTGGCGAGTATAGTACAAAAATATTTCAAATTTATTCTTAGTTGAGAAAGAATGGGCTTTTTATTAGTTTTCTGAATATATAAAATAAATATATTTAATCAGGGAATACGTTTGTTAACGTATTCATTGGTTTTATTAAATCGTCTTAAATATTCTCGGAATGTAATTGAGAAGAAATTTCTTTTAGTTTTTGAATTCGTAAAACTATCTTTCTTGCTAAGTAGGTTTGTGAAATATTTTCAAAACTCAATAATACTATAAACATAATTTTCTTAAGGAATTTTTAATATAAATTTGTAGTAAAAACTACGTATAACCAGGGAATACAAGAATTAGAAGATTCATAGTCTATATTTTAAGTGCTTAGCTATTCATTTAATTGAGAAGAATTTTATTAAATTTTAAATTCATAAAACAGTAACTTTAAATAAAGTTACTGTTTTATGAATTTCCTTAGAAAATTTTGATGATATTCTGAATTTAAAATGTATGCATGCCTGTCTCCAATAAAAAACTGTCTGTAAGATGAGAACGTGTTGGTTACTAAATATTTTTGTTAGTATTAGTATATTTTATTTAACAACGGAGAAATGTGTCTCTTATTAATATTTGAATTCACAAAATTTAGTTTTACTTAGATGTATTTGAAACATATTAATAATCTTATAAATTATGCATAAGTAATAGAATACCTGGTAGCTCCAAAATTTAAAAATCCAAAATTTAAAAACACCATAGTCATAATTTAGATATTTTATTTAGACCATTTAGCCTAAGACTAAATGTCAAGCCTGCTTAGACCTGATTTAGACCGTAAAATATAGAAACATGTGACTACAATAGAATAATGGCATATAATGGAAAAAGTAATGATAATGATATCAAGAACTATTATTTGAAGAAGTGATTAAATAAGGGACTCAAGTATTAATTTCAAGTAAAATATTTGCAATTCATACTTTACTAGAAACAGTCACAATTTAAGTGGTTATATTGAAGTATTTTCCAATAAAGTTCATCTTAAGTGCTTAGTCCTATTTCTATATGCTAAAATCACTAACATTTAAATAGAGATAGAAAATTCAGCATTTGATTCAACGTTTGTCATCATCACTTGCAAGACATTTATAATGTTTGCTGGCTATCATTATCACACCAAGTGGGGCAGTCAAAAAAAAAAACAATCAGTTATTAAAACAATTAAATGCTTTGTCTTAATATGAGATAGGCTCACTGTCTACAGGATACCTAGGTGACTTCCACATAATAAATAGAATTATTTATTATATGATCTACTTACCATGAAAGTATCATAGTAGATAACATATTTCACAACTGACTCTGCATTATTTATGTGCTCATAACCTCAAATGGAAGTTAAATCTCATGTGTTTTTGTCAATCGAACAAGCTTGGAACATTATTTTATTATTGACTCTGATTAATTTGCTTATAACCTCAAATGGTAGATTAATCTCATGGATTTCTTGTTAATCGAACATACTTAGTTCGAACATGTTCCATTAGCGAGATCGAGAGTTCCTATATGCTTCAGAATTCGTTGCAATTTTACAACTTTTTTGGAAAAATTAAACAATGAATCATTATTCTAATTGATTTTATGCTCGATAGAGTTTCATATAAAATCCACTTTGTTTTTGTTTGAACCTGTCAATAAAAATTAATTCTAATCCAAATATTTCGGCATATGTTTATTACTGTGATAATTGTACAACGAAACTCAGTTTTCTTAGCTATGATTTAACATTTTTGAATACATATATTTTCTAACATCAAGGATTTTCAAAAATTTTTCAAAATTATTTTATGGTATACACTGATTACGATGAATGCAAACAAAGCATAGAACAAAATAGTAAATTACTGATAGAAATACAGTTTAGATGATTTGTGCATACATATCTTCTTAAAACTCACTTTAAAAAAAAATTGTTTCAAATTATAAATTATGATGAGAATTTACAGAAAACATTTTCCTAAAAATATCAAAGGATGCAACATGCTTTTTTATGAGTTAAAATATAGAAATGCTTGTTAAAAGTATCTGAACATAATATGATCTAGAAATACCATAATTATAACGTATAATACTTTTTAAAATTTTTGTCCTCCAATAAATTTATTATAGAATCCCCCCTATTTGAAATAATTGTTTCGGATATCTAAAATTTTCTTTAGAATAAATTTTTAAAAAAATACCCTAAAAATATTGTACGCAATAAAAAATATATAGACGTTCAATAAAGCATAGCAATGTAAACTAAAAGCAAATAATAAATAAAAAAAAGCAGCGATTTGTAATACCTCTTAAAATGTCTCCTCCTTTATATCTCGCTATAGAAACATTTGAAAATATTGTTTCACATTCTAAATTTTGAGAAAGTTAAATTATCCCACAATAATAAGTTATTCTTTCCGTATAGTAGTTTATATTTCGGTGTTTAAAATGAGTAGTTGTAACAGTTATTTACCATACATTGATCGAACTTCAAATCACCCATTCGCAAAACGCTCAACGAAAATATTCGTCTTATCAACTTAAATATTCTGTTTCATATCGCCAACCATAAAAACAGCGAGTTACATCAACACTTTCCACCAGAAACATTTTTAACGAAAACAATTTTACTTTTCTGCGGCTTGCCTGTAAAAAAAAAAAGGACGAAATTTGATTTCTTTTGCAAAAATACTTTAAAAATATTTTTAGTACCCTAGTATATACTTTTGTAGCTCATATTTATTTAGTAATATTTACTTTACTATGACCAAGAATTACTTTCTTTTTTAGTTTACATGTCATAATATAATAATATTTTTAAGAAATATTTATTTTTTGATGAATATTTTTGCTAAAATAAATGTTTTCTTGAGTCCTTAGGCTGGACTCATTTTTTTTTAGTGTATGCATTTGATAAATAATTTATTATTCAATATTAGTCTACATCATGTGTGTGACACAATATCTTCTGAAATATTTTATTAACATTTGTTGCTGTTAAATATATAAAAGTGAAGTTTTATAGTAACCCAAATTTAGACAAAAAGCTAAATTCTTAATTTTAACACAATATGAAATAAAAATCAAATTATTGGTAATATTATTGTGAAACTATTTAAAAAATTTTGTACTTTTTGTCACTTAAATGTACAAAATGTTTCATTTCTATTTTCATTTTTTCATACAATATCACAACTTCAGTGTATACTTCATATCTTGATAATCTTAAATACATTTTAAACCGTTGTTACAAAATAAATTTTATGGTATTTTAAATAAAATTATTATAATATGATTACAACGAATAGCTGTTTATTAATGGAAATATAATTTGTGACAACAATATAAATCTCTGATAATATAATTTTCCATAACAAAAACTGAGAAAATTAATTCAGAGTATTTAAAATACTAAATATATATGATATTAAAATATTCTAAAACAATGAAGAAGCTTAAATGACAGTATAAACAGTTCTAATAAAATTATAAAATTTAATTTAATTACTATATTACATTCTATTTATCCCTTTGTCGAACATCAACTTCAATTGTTCTTTGAAGAAAATTAATCAGATGATATTCATAAAATAAGTCCTTTGTCTTTTAACAAATATTTTAAAGAAAAATTCAATAAAATATCTACAATAATTTTATTTTTAAGCAAAGCATAATTCTATAAACTATTTACAAAAATAAATATAAATTATCATGTATTTAAATTTTATTCAACAATGTATCTATTATTCGCAATTTGCTTTTAAATTTAAAAGCACAATTATCTTTTAAATTAAAAAAATTAATAATTAAATTTAAGGAAATTGTTGCATAAGCGCAGGGCTTACGCAACAAATTCTATATTATTTCGCTATTGAGTTTGCATTAAATATATCAAATAAATATAATGGAAAGGTAAAAATAGCTTTCTGGGAAAAGGGTATTCAGATTTTGTAAGCTATAATCAGAATCAAAATTTAAATTTCAAAATAATCTTATTTAGATTTCAAACTTATTAATTTAGAAAACATAGTTATTTTTTAATAGCTGCTTTATAATTTTATTTATATTATTTATAATGCCTATAAAGAAATTTTATTCTAAAGTTTATTAATATGTATGTATGTCCTTAAGAAATCCTAGTACAATTTTCGCAAATTATTTGTAAAAAAAAAACAACATTTCAAAAATTAATAAAATTGAATTATTACTAATTCTTAATATTTTTAATAATGCTTCCACAATATTTTTAATATCTTCTATCTAACATTAATTTAACTTAAAATTAACATTAAATAATAACTTCTAATTTTTAAATGTATGAATTTTTTCTAATTTACAATATTTTTCAAAACATTTATTTATATAGCATAAGGGTAGTTTTAAATACCTAATATATATATATATATATATATATATATATATATATTCTTTAAAAACTTAAGCATTCACGTTTAAAATATATGGTAAAACTTGAATATGAAATTTTTAGGTAAAAATGTTAAAAAACATTTAACATGTCAGAGAATTCCACTTTTCCAACTTTAATAATGTTTAACATTAGCATGGAATCAACTTTATAAGTATTATTTAACAATTGCACAAAATCCAATTTTGTTTATCTAATAATATATATGCCAAACCCCATTTTTTCTAAAATAATGTTTCACATGTGAATGAAGTTCATTATTATTCCTAACCCATTTGACATACAAAATATTACTAAATTTCTTTACCTTTATACAGAAAAGTATTATAGATTATTTAATCTTAAAATCAGTTTTCTCATGCTTAATAAGTGAAAGAACTCCAATTTTCTGATATAATAATGTTTAAAGGTGACCAAAATCCCCTTTTTCTTAATCAAATACACAAAATATACTTATCTTAATCTATTAATCTGTAACATGTCTGTGAAACCCAATTTACTTTACATAGTGTTCAACATGTAAGAAATTCATTTTCTTAATCTAATAATGTATAACGTGTGCTCAAAACCCATTTTTCCAAATATAATAATGTTTAACATGTGCTTCGAAACCCACTTTCTATATCTTATAATCTTTATATATCGAAAATTGGGGGGGGGAACCTGTGAAATAAACCTTTTTTTTTTCTTATCTAAACAATGTAGATTTCTAAATTAACATTGATCGTTAAGAAATATCTTTTAATTATAAAAAAATTTTACATTTCTGTTTCAGTTCTTTTGCATGGCATGAATGTAGCCGGATATATTATACAGTATAATAAAAATCTCTATTTTTAGTATTTAATAAAACTCTTTTTTTCGCTAGAGACCATTTTCAAAGCAATTACGGAAATATTTTACTTGGAGATCCTAGACCAATCCTTAAACTTGATTCAGAATTTGTGTCAGAGAACAATGGGATCAGAGAGAATAATGAAATTAGTTTCAAGCAGAACATTTATTCTGCAAAGTTAATCAATGTCAGGCAAAAGGCGAGAGAAAAAAAAAAGTTTATTTTACGAGGTTTAATTTCAGAAATAAAAATTACGTTCTCAGAAAATTTTAGAGAATTTAATTTATATTAATCCATTCTCTTTTTATTTCTTAACTAATTGGAAGAAATTTTATTACCATTCAAATAAGATAAAATTTGCCTTACTCAGTCTGGAAAAGTGGTTAAGTTCGTATCGCAAATGTAATCAATTTATGAAAAGAATTTGAATTACAAGATAAATGATAAAGACATTTTCATGAATTGAATTAATATATATGCAATTTTCCACTATAATGTATTAAATTAATTAATATCTCAGACTTTTCTAATAAATATACAAATATTCATACTTATACTCAAAATGTGAAGCAAATACACAATTCATAATTAATTTACTATTTTTAGGAAATTTTTCAAAACTTGTATTTAGTGTAAAAAATATCCAATTAAAGTTAGAAGAAAGAATATAAATTAATAAAAAGTTTGACTGTTTCACATAAAGAACTTAACACATTTTTTTTCTAAAACGTCTTTAATTGAGATTAATTTGTTATAAAAAAGTTATATATGAGATTGGTGTTAAAGCTCTTATGAGAAAGGAATATTACTTTATTAAACACACTTACATATTTTATTTCATTTGATTTTACTGCTAATATTTGGTTTACTTTTCTTAGTTTGACTCATATTTTTCTAATTATATGATGCTGAGATAATATTAAAATTTCTCTTAATTATGTAATATGAACTATGACAATATGGCGGTATAACTTTCGAATGCATTCCAATTTTTTCACATATTTAATAACATAGTTAATAACATAGCAACTGGATAATAAATGTATGATAGAAAAAGGAGCACCACACACATATGTATCCAGTTCTATACAGTGACTACACTTCATAATGAATTTAGAAGTGTGCTTAATAAACTGGTAATATTAAGGTATATATGTAAATTAATTTTAATTGCTAACTGAGTTATTAGCTTTTCATTTAAAAAATTAGTGCTATAATTGTAAGTCTTACAAATATTTTTGTACATATAAATTATTCTCTTCTATAAACTAAATCTTTAAAAGTTCAGTAAGCATGTAATTTAATAACATTAATATTTACTAGAAAATATACTAGAGTAAAATAAACATATTTTATTCAACATTTAACAATAAATTATCCTGATTTCATTCCATTAAAACACATATAGATTCATTATTGTATCATATTTTAAACTTTATATGTTTTAAAATATATAAAATGTTATATCAATTTAAATTTATTATGTGTATGTGTGAGAGAGAGAGTTTGGTTTGGGTTTTATGGTGCAAGGTCTAAAAAGGACATGCTGCAAAAAGGGAGGGAGAGAGAGAGATACATACAAAAATTCGTTAAAAGTTGTATAAAAAAGAAGAAATAGTGATAAAGATGTGCATCTGGAAATTTTTGTGTGCATCTAGATAGAAAGGAATCAGAAAAATAATCTAACAGAAATCATAATTCCCCTTATCCTTGATTGCCAGATCCCTTTCCTTTAAAATTCCATGTCCAAAACGTTTCTCGAAAACGTGTACAATGGTCAGTAACCCACACATTTGCAAGACAGTCATCTCTGTGTTAAGTTAAAGAGGCTTGTTATCTGTAATCATCTTTATGGAAAACGGAAAAACCTCCATACTATGCTCATTCAGCAAAAAATTCTTGTGGTCCTTTAATCCAGACAAGATGTTAAATCAAGATTGCTGGATTGGCTTCAAATAGACCGATTTTTGTGTTTATGGTTATTTGAAAACACCAGTAAACAGTTCATCTTCAACATTACTGGAGGAATTCAAATATGTATGTGCTGCTAAGATCCGGAAATTTATTCTGACATGTTGCACTCTGTACTAAGAGGCATAACGAGTCATCTAATTTCGCAGAATATACTGGTGTTCATGTGGAACACTCATGATTATACAAATGGAATGAACTGTTGTCCTGTTCATTGTGTTTTCAGTGCCCTCTTCTGGAGACTTTTTAATTACTAATTAATTTAATAAATTTTTTTGTTATTCTAAAATCTTCTGTGTGATTTCTTCAAATCAATGGTAAAAATGTATAAACTATACATTTTTACTTTTATACGCACTTTTAAAGATTTAGTGAATTTTTGGCTCACTTGGTTCACATATACTATACAAACTATTAAAATATTTGGCAACTTATATTATACAGTGCCTTAAATAACAAGCTCTAATAAATAAACTTACTATAAATTATCTTATTAAGAAACACATTAAAGACGTCAGTTAAAATAAGTTATATGACTTTGGCTACATTTATTTTTCTCTAAAATCTGAGCTGCAGTTCCACTTACCATAAAAATCATTAACGGTATCACTTAGTTTGATATCAAATCATATATTTTAAGAAGAAATATATTTAGATCACAAATAAAGGAACAAAAATATAGATTAAATAATAATTTAATACTTTTCAAAAGAATTTCCGAAGCATTTATAAAAATGAATCTTTCTCCTTAAATTGAATTTATATCTGTATTATTTATATTACTTCATATTTCAAAGCTGCAATTTTTTGGGGAGTTTATGATTAATGCTTACGTATAAATTTATAATCAAATTGAATCGACTAAATGAAAATATCCATACTTCCGAGTTTACTGATAAAGAGAGAATATATTTAATAAAATAAGTTCATTAAAGTTGTGTTTCTAACGCAAAGTCATTAATCATATACAATGAAAAATTGAATAAAAAAATGCTTATAAGAATCAAAAGTACTCCATGATCGCCATTTAATGGGCGATGAATTTGCCATTAACCATTTTTGGCGATTTTTCTCTTTCCTGAGTTTCTTTTGTTACTTCTATTTAATTTTTCTTTTTATCAACGGATTTCTCTCGATTTCAGTTCGCAGCTGTCACTTTGTTTAACAGTCTTAACTTCTGAGTAACATAAAAACTTAAAATAATTTACTGTGATATTTAGTTGTTTCACGAAAATGGCAAACGCAGAAATGTTTTTGTTTGATTTTCTAAACCAAAACACAAACTCATATTTTATACTGAAAATTTATCGAAAAACTAAATTCTTTAAAATAAAGTTCAACAATGTTATTTAAAGTATTTTTAACAGCTGCAGAAACATGTAGGTGTATTTACATTTATGTTTATATACTTATGTATAGATAGTGTGTGTGTATATATATATATTAGTTTGGGGAAAAAGAAATCCATTATTTTTACGTGAACTTTATGTAACTTCTTTTGGATTCACTTTGTAAAAAGGATTAAAACAGCTTTCATGCAGATTTTTAGGTCTTGCGTGTTACGTCTGCTGACATGCGGTTAACTTCGATCATTTTTGATATTTTATAGACATTTTCGACGATGCTGTATCCACATGCGAGGTGCATCTCTAACATCAAAAATACCCGAACGGAATCGACGAAACAAAAATTGTACGTAACTGGTTGTTACAGTCTTATATAGGACGATAAACACCTTTCACAATTTTAGCTACCTGGCTATCTTTTTCGCCGTTACAAGAAAAAAACAAAAATGTATCGAATTTTCTGTTTGTTGTCTTCCATTTTTTAAAACCTTGTACTTGTAACTGATTTAATCAAACAAAAAACCGCAAGAGGATATTTTATTGCCAAATATCACCTTTCCAACGAGCATAAATCTGAAATTGTTTGATAGATACCTCACGAGATATCGATCACTACAGACGTCTACCGAAAAAATAATGGATTACTTTTTCCCCAAACATA
>JAPDSC010108256.1:69558-97320 GCA_026290005.1 Latrodectus geometricus
ATATATATATATATATATATATATATATATATATATATATATATATATATATATATATATAACTAAAAGTGAAAGTGCTGGGAAAAATCTGTGCATTCAATATTTTAAGTCTATTACTATATTCTCTCTCCTTCTTTTAGAAAATATCTACCATATTTTGAAAGGCTATAACTCAAAACTCATCTCTTCAGAAAGAACTGCATCTCATTTTTCAGCACTAAACCACTTGTTCTTGACAATATTTTCCATTAGTCGCATAGTGGCATGAATACAAAAAGGCTTTTCTAAAAATAGAAACTGCGTTGAAGTAACGAGAAATCCAATCTAATTTAAATGTCCTTTTAAAATAGGGTATTTAGCAAAGCTCATGGTGGTTTATAGTAAAATTTTACAGGGTACTTTCACAGAATTCATCCAGATGTTTTGAAAAGTACAACTAATATTCTGTACATGTCAATACATTGAAAAAAGACGAAAAAAAATTTTACCTTATGTAATAAAGGGATTTTTAATTCTTTAGCTTATTTCAGCGTTCCTTAAACTTCTAAAACTTTGTTTTACTGAAATCAAGTAAAGATTTTTACATAGTTTAATAACCTATTAGAGTATGATTAATCATTTTCACTTAGAATTGATTACTATTCAAGTTACAATATGTTACATAATTAAATAATTATTTATTAATAATTTACTAATTGAATTTTTTTACATAAAAAAAGATTTTTCGTAGATATATATCGTGTATTCCCATTTTCCAAAGGAGAAAACGTAGAAATTTCCTAGGCATCCCTTGCGACAAATATGATTGAAGAAATTAAACGCAGTTTCCATTCCCTGATTTAATAAGCCACAGAATCAATAAAAAATTCTCCTGTGATGGCTATTAAAGTAATTTCATAAGCTGTAGACCATTAGACGATCCATTACGCATATACTTGTTCAATACCCGACTCCTATGCTCACTGTGACTGGATGATTAGATAACACTCTTCAAAGCTAAAGTTGTTGAATTTGCTTTCAACTTCTATTGAACTACAAATGAATATTGCCCTTCCTCCATCTGTATATCCGTCTATCTGGGTGAGTGCTTGAGAGATTTCAAGGTTTTGCCCTTAATGATATGGGAATATTCTTTTCCTATGAAAAATCCTCTTGGGAGACAATTTATGTTGCGGATATTTAAATACTTTTTAACTACCTTAGGCTGTTAGATTGTTTACTGTGCAGTTTCAAAACCTATTTTCTAATGTTCAATAATGCAAGTTCTGATATCAAACCCAGAACCTTCCATTTCGAGAAGCCTACATCCTCCGAGAGAGTTACATAGAATTCATACAAATGATATAAGCTTAAAAACTTGAATAACGATTTGTCAATTAAAATTGTTGAGGGATTTATCAGCAATTTCGTTCAATCGCATTTCACAAATTTAAGCATCATGATTTTTATACAATTATGCAAATTCAAATAAATATTTTCTATTTATATTTATTCCCATAACACTGAAACAACGTTATTACTAACCGTCTTCTTCCTTACATTTAAGATATATCTGAAATAAATGACGTTATAGACAAGCTAACAAGTTCAGATGTAACATTTTCCTCCCCGTTTGCTGGAGATCAAGAATCGAAGGCCACAATCGTTTCTTTTAATTAAGTTGAGACACCGGTAAAACAATTTTGTAAGGAACCTGAGTGGGCATCATGGGTGTTTGGCGTGTCTTAATTCATCACCCAGCATGCATGGCGATATCATCAGTTTTAGAGTTCTTCGCCCCGAAACCAATAGCCTGACCACTATGGAGACAAATGGTCCCCCAATTGTGCGTGATTGTTAAAGACGGCTGACAAGATGTCCCTTACAACTTCGTGATTGATGATCGGGCCCAGAGATAAAAGCCTCGAGATAGATGGACGTGGCAGATTTCTTTCCATTTCCTTCCCTCCTTTGAAATTTAGCCTTTAGTGTTAGAGGTCTTGAATCAATAACCCGAAGCTTAGCCGAACTTTCAAAATTAATCCACATCAGCTTTTGTTTTTCATATAACTTACCAATGGCATTTGTGATAGAAATATATTTCCGGCTTTATTGAATGAAATATGTGGATTTATTAATACAAAAGTATTTCGGTAGTTTTCTCACAGTAGATCTCCCGAAAATTGATACCACTTTTTAGAAGTGAGATGGTAGAACCCAAAAATAGTATTTTTCTTTTATAAAAATTTATGTTTATTAATAAATATATTTTAGATATACAATTAAATACCTAGTTTTCCATATAGTTTTCCATTTCAGATTGCTTTATAGTTGAGTATCAAATAAAAATTGAGTACTTCACAGTAACTAGTTTCATATCAATAATTGTTATTTAGTAATCGTTATTAACATTTATTAATTGTTATTTTATACTGATATTTGTTAATAAAATGAACCAGTTATTTTTCACTCTTAAAATATTGTGTGATTTTCAGTATTGTACTTGTTATTGTACTTTCAGTACTTGCTTTCAATCTTAAATAATTTCCGTTATTTAATATGAATGTAAAAGTTTTGATTCCAATTATATTTTATTTACCACGATATTTTTCACGAGTTAAAGTTAATATTAGCTTACTTTTAGAAATTAAAAAAAAGTTGTAAATACATTCATTTTGACTGTGTGGTAGTCCATTCTATATTTTTAAGAGTGAAGGCTTAAATATTTTATATATTTGTATTATACTATACAAATGTTAAAATATGCATACAAATAAATGTTGCTTTTAATTTATTATCAAAATGCTTAATACTGAAATTATAATGTAAAATAAAAAGTTAAGGTATGACTTCAGAATTTGAAGGCATATGCTAAATACTAGAAGGACATGAATGATGTGATAATTTCAGCTATTATAAGAGTTTCTTCTGCTCATACGAAAATTTGAAAATCTTATTAAGTATTACATTTTGTTCATGTGATGACGCGTTAGATAATGTTGTGGTTATCAACATTTATTACAAGTTCTGGAACAGAATCCTTAACCTGAATCTGCCTTTAGATTAACAGTATGGCAGTAAACGTATTTAAGTCAGATTGTCCATGGTTTAGCGATGCCTATGTCTAGAACAGTGTAACATCCCAAAAAGAAACATTTGTCTTTTTTGGATTCAGAAAGCGGTGGTTTGTAAAACTTAACTTAAAATTTTTATTATTCATCGTCAAATGACAAGTTAAAAGATTAGTAATGGTGCCAAACCAGTATGCGTAAGGACAGACGCGGGATATGCCGAATGACAAATAAGGCTAAAATTGAGAATTATCTTCTCGTGAATCTCACTCCTGATGAGAAAGGACACAGCGAATGTTAAGGATTTGTCTGGAGATAGTGCGAACATTGTCATCAAAAATTCTTCAAGGAAATAATATCATGTTGTCGTACTTGTGGAATAATTGAATATAAACTTATATACTATCTTATTATGTATACATACATATATATATATATATATTAAACATAATGAACTATCTGGCCAAAAGTATTCAGACACCCAATGGAAGGACTTGGAGCATCCTGAGGTAGATATTAGTATTCGTGGTTTCGTCCATTAGTTTTTGTGATTATAGACATAAACTTTGAGATGCATATAAATAAACTGAACAATTTTGCATTCCAACTGTATGGAAATATTTCGAGGAAAGCCCATTTCACTTCCATCAGAATAACTGCTCATTCACACATGGTGGCTTCCACAAACATTGTTTGATAAAATCGGTGTTCAAATACATTACTGTAACCTTCTCAGAGCTCTAATATAAATTTCATGGAACATTTATGGGATGAATTAGAGCACTGATTATGAAACCAATCAAATCAACCATCTTCACTGAATGCACTTACTTCAGTTGTGATGGACGCCGGGAATTTAGTCTTATGCACACCTATCAAAAACTCATTGAAATTCCTACCAGTCGTTGCAGACTATCATTGACGTAAGAGGTTGGACCAACATTTTAATATATGCCAAAGGACACTCTAAATCCATACCACAATGTGTCCAGATACTTTTGGCCAGATAGTGTAACATGTCATTAGTGAGAAATTTTTTAATTTTCTTTCCATTACACTGACAGATCACAATTATGCTTATATTTGCTTTCAAAGTGTCCCAAAAACATAGAATAAGGTGACATAATAAATCAATTGTCCTATTATAAATTATTCATACCGAAATGAATTTCTATTCTTTCCATAAGACCAGCTATTGAATTTTCTTATTTAAATCCTGAGCAGGTAATCAAAATTAATATATTAGAGACATCATTGATTGACAATTGTAGTATTGAAGATGTCAGCTACCAATCTTGCGACATTATATAGTCATGTAATTTATCAGTGGAAGAATATTTCACTGTCTCAAATTAGTACTCTTACTAAAAGCATGCCTAAATGTGTACTTAAAGAATTACGCACACGAATTTCGCAAAAGAAATTTTGTGCTGTTTTAAGTATATATTTGACTAAAATGTTTTTATATATTTTTAAAAACAAGATTTTGATTCAGAACATTTACTTTTGTGGTCATTTCGAAGATAGTGATAATTTTTTGTGATGGTCTTTTTTAAATTAAATTGAAAAAAATGTGATTTTATTTTTCGCTGTCAACATTTTTACAAAAAATGTTTTTTTAAAAATTCAAATGTTTCTAAAATTTGCTCAGCGATACATTCTTTAAAAATAATTTATATGATTTTTGACACAGGGAATAATTTTTATCATTTCAAGTAGAGCTTAATTTCAATTACTAAAATAGTTAATCATGAAATACTTGAAATTTGATTTAAAAAATGATTCTTTTTTATTAAAATATGTGCATAATTTTCTTTGCATTTTGCAATATCATTCGGGTTTGAGTTTTGAATTGATTAAGAAAAATATAAAACACATTTGTGTGAATTGTATGACTTTTAATTCAAGTTTCTCAACGAGTAAAATACATATTTAATCACTAACGAATCTTAAAAAATCTGTTTGAAATAAATTTTATTATATTTTTTATGTATATTATCTAAGTATTTTAAGCCTATTTAATTAATCTTAATTTTTTGTGCTAGAAGTAAAAATAGAAATTTTCTTCATAAATTTTTTTAATTTGAAAAAATATTTTTTATCACTCACTGTATTACTAAAAGTATATTGTGTGTTAAAAACGAATAATGAACTAATAATTTTAATGAATTTAGTTCCTAATATTTTCCTTAAAAACAGTAAAATGTTAAAGTCAAACAATTATTCGGAATCGTAACAAACTTTAATTACTTAATTGACTAATAACTAATATCAATATAGTATTGGAAATTTTCCTGCAAACATTCATTAAATATTCAGTGACTGTAAGACAGTTTTAATTATTAAACTTACCATTTTTAATCCTTCTAGTTAAAAGTAAATACTCAAATTAGAAACAAACAATTTATTGCCTCCAGGAAAATTAAACATTTTATTCATCCCAATAATGAAATTATATTTTGCGCCAGAAAAAAACCCCTACACTGCTTCTGCAAGAGACCCGAATTATTAATACCTTTGATTAACAAGGCATAAACGGGTCGTAAAATTCGGAAATCCAGATCCAGTGCATTTGCAACTGCATTTAGTGGCGACGATTCCAGTGTGATTGCCGAAGTAGAATCCATTTAAATACGGGGCTAGGCGGGACCTGCCTCCTTTTTCCCGTGGGGGAGGGGGCAGGGATGGGGAAGCAGCCCCTAAATATACATCATCATTAAGGAGAGCAGCCCAAAACGGAATTTAACTGGTGAGAAGTGGAAATTAATTTAGAGACCAAATTAGCGTTGGGATGTTGAGCAATTATGAGAAACGCTCGGGTACATGAAAAAGAGGCTTGTCATGCCTGTCTCAGTCGCACGTATTCGAGAAGGGGGGGGGCGCTGTCTTGATGCATGACTTCAAAATGAATTGCGGAAAAGGAAGATAAATAAATAAAAAAAAGAGAGAAGAGCCACCCTTTGAGGGATTCCTCGCTGAATGCGGCACTTGGGATAGGATTCATTAGGGGATTGAATGATAGATTCTTAAATGAAACATTTAAGCACTCGCGCCGTGCTAACAAGTTCGCTCCTAGTAATTAACGAATCGCTCGCACGCAAATCGTTTACTTTTTAATGCATTTATTTACATTGCGAGTAATTGGATTATGCTCTTTACGTAAGGCCACTTTATCTGTTGAAAATGTAGTTTAGACTAGATTAAAAAAAATATTCGTTGAAGGAAGTTCCTCCTTTTGTTTTCACTTTGCAAAAGAATTGATCAAGATTAAATTTTAAGAATTTTTAGGATGAAAATAGCAGATATTGCACTTTATACAAGAATGCATTTTTTCTAATTTTACTGCAATAATAGCGTTTCATGTGTTATAATAGAGAGTGCTTCGTTTTTCTATCAAGTTCGTAGTTCGATTTTGAGTGGAAAGATATCTGTATTTATATATGTATAAATCAACAATGTAATTTAACTTATCTCATGCCGCCCACCCTATCTAGTGGTCAACGTGCTTAACTGCGGTCTTGGATTCGAATCCTGGCTGGGGCATGGATGTACTTTCTCTCTCTTGTCTTTGTCCTTTCCTTCAATAAATGGGTTGTGAATAATTTCCTATCCTATAAACTGATATCTATGGTATGTGTGTACTGAGGAAGTCGGATACCACAAATTACAGTTCAGTTGGGAAAGTGGAGCAGTGAACCCCATACTTCTAGCCTAACTGGCACAAGACAACACCAACTGATCTCATTTAAAATAAATGTGTAATAACAAATTTTATTATACTATTCAGGCTTTTGTCTCTGGTCATGAAGCATTACGTAACTAAGAACGTTTTCTAATTTTTATTTGAATATAAAATTTATTACCATAATAAAAGTGGTATGTTTACGGAAATGAAACAGTTTAACACATATTCATCATTCGTTTTGCATAAAATGACTGCACCCAAATAAAATTTGTCCATGTGTTTTTAACACCATTTTGTGGTGCGCACTTCACTCTCTGCATGGGTTCGATTCCGAATGGAATCAATCAGATTATTGCTCTTTCGTTATTTTTTGTAGATGAAGAATAATTGGATTGGACTCTACAGTTTAAAGAACCATAATAAACATTCCGTCTGCATTGGGAATCCAATCATCAAATAGAAGAGCATTGCGCTAAGCATACAGCTACTACCAGCACTTAGGTGGGAGGACATATACAGATTAATGTACTTTTACTCGTTTTATTTTTTAAAAAGTCGTATCCTTGTATTTTACAGAAGTAATAAAATTTTTGTAACTTATATTTTACAAAACTATATAAATTATAATAGTAAAAATATTATGCACAAAATAATAACACCATTATTATACTCATAGATTCATTTTAGCTTAATATCATTTTGCTACAGTAAAATTTGTTTATTGGTTTATAGTATATATTTCAGTTAAAAGTGCTTTTCCATCCTGATTGTATAAGATCGATTTTGAGTGAGAAGTATTTATAGATCAATACTTGACTCTTTGATCTTTGCATTGAAAAAATGAATTATGTTATGGGTGTATTGTTTTTCAATATAGTTATGAGTATATAATTTTATTTTTGTAATTGATGGATTACTTAAATTATTGTTATTATAAAAAATAGTATAAGTAAAATTATAAACAGTATAATACATTCTTTACTTATTTAATAATGTTTTGATGTAATAAAATATATTTTTATATTATTAAAGCAATTCCTTCAGTTTTCACATTTAAAACTTAATGATACATTTAAATGATACCTTTATGATGATACCTTGAAACATTTGAAACAAAGATCAATATCCTATTTCTACAATTTTTTTTAATACTGTGTAATGCAATTTTTCAGGATTTTATCCCAGTTCTTTCTCAACTACCGTTACCATAATATTAAGAAATAATCTGGTTCACTTCAAACTAAATTTATATTTTATAGTATCCCAATTTTTACATTTTATAATATCACAATTTATATATTTTGAAATGCATAAATTGTAACTTTTTTCCAGAAAACATTAATTCGTAAGATTCAGAATATGTAGTATTTATGTTACAATGTAACTATAACATTTTACCTAATACTAGAAGTTTATTTGCATTAGTAGCATATTATATGAAATGTCATAAAGCAAAAGGAACTGTAGCATTACTGACAAGGCAAATATTATATTTCTTTATTTATTATATTATCCAATATATAATGTTTTCTCTGGCAATATTCAGTTGATAACGCAACCTAATATATAACTTGCATAAGTGATTGAGAAAAATATCTTAAGTTAATTAATGTGATTTTGTTTGTGTTTCTTAATGTTTTTTACAATAATTTGTTTTAATTTTTCCATACAATTTTTTATTCATGTAATTTATTAGATTCATTTTATATAATTTTTTCATGAATAAATAAGTCTGTATAAAGAAGCAGAAAATAAGCAGGAAAATAATCTTGTTCTTATTTTCATTTCTAATTCGTCGGTTTTATGTCCCGAAAAATTGTAATAATGTAAACAGTATTTTAGTTTAATAATTATTCATATTATTTGAGTAAATTTTTATCACTGATTATAATTCCGTATAACCACACATGTGTATAATAAATAATATTCCTTGTAATTGTTTTAATAATTGATTTCAATAAATATATTTGTTGTAGATGGTATCTCCATATATGTTGGATGCATAAAAATTAATAATTCGCTCATTTGTATTTTGTGATCTTTAACTATGTAAAAAAATTATAATATCTTAGTTTTGCTTTTAAAATTTCAAATAAAAATTGTTTCTCAAAAATTTAGCAAATCATTTTTTTCACATTCCTAAATAAATTTTAAAATCACAATAATAAAAGAAGAAAGAGCTTTTTATCAAAAACTAGACCATATTTTTGTTTTTAGACTTAATTTTGTATCAATTTTCGACTATTCCTCACAATTGTTTTAAATGATGTAGAAAAATTGTTCTTAAAATTTAACATGAAATAGTCAAGTATCTCAAAAAAAAGTTTGAAGTTATTTGTTTTAAATTGGTAAAGAAAAATTGCATTGAATAGAAACTAAATTAATGTCACCTGTTTAGTATCCAATAGCATAACTTTTCAATCATGATGATAGCTGCGATTTTTCTTCCATTGATTCAACAAGACTCTGGAAACTATGGATTGACATCCATGAATCTGGAACAACATTCAATAACTTACCATGATAAGATGGAAGGTGCTTGGACAGCTCTCTGAATGGTATCCCGACGTTTTCAATTTTATTTAGGTCAAATGTTCTTGATGGCAAAGAAAGCACTTTTAGATCTCTACATTGTTCATCAAACCATTAATTCAGGAGCAATAGGATGATGCATTATCTTGTTGGAAGACAATCTCTGCATTTGGCTGAACAAAATGAACCTTTGGAAGTATATGGTCATCTAAGGATGCATTTAAAAGACGATGTCACACGTACCAACATTCCTAATTCTGTATATAGTTCCCATTTCTGTATTTAACACCCCCCAGAGAAGAATAACACCTCCTCCAGCTTTAAGAATTCCCTGAGACAATTAACGTACAATGGCTTCATGTAGTCATCAGTATGTACCAAAGTGACTCTAGGTAACATTTTTTATATCTCGATGGTTCCAGTCCTAGTATTTTCGTGTCCTTGTTAATCATTGCACCCTATTTTATGCAGTCAGATGGATTCCTGTACTACGACGTCTCCTGTTTTCCATTGAAGAGTGATGGTTTTGTATAATATGTCAACTTAACCATATTATACAAAACCACTATGGTGTACCATGTACATGCGGTGTACCGGTGTTAAATCGAAGTATGATCTTTAGCATAACACCCCTATTACAATGGGGGCTTGCATTGACAACGACCTCGGTCTTGTAAACTACTGTCCTTAATAGTTGGCGCTGAATAGGATGTATCTACTAGAACTTATGTACTCAGGGACACTTTTAAGTCAGTATGGTGTGAAGACAAAGTATTTCCACTATTTCTGAAATGGGGTAATAAATTCGAAAAGCTCCAGTGATTTATTTGCAATTAAATGCATTTAGATCCGTAATCTTGTCCACTTTTCTTCGGGCTTTTACTGATATCATGGGTTGCATTCCTTATCACGGCAAAACTGTTCCTTATGTCATTAGCAAGTTGCTTCCAAACATCCACACAATTAAAAATCTACCTATTGTCATTTATGTTTTCCCCTGTAAACCTACCACAATACTTTCAAATATATTTTTAGAGCAAAAATTTTGAGTAAATTGTACTTAAAATATGAAATTTTGTAAATAAAAAAGACTAATTAATGCATTTTATTTAAAATTTATGTAAAACTTTTTTAGGTGATATTTTTTTAAAAAAAAGTGATTGCAAATACTTCTAGAAGACAAAAAATGCATTGATTAGTTTTCCTACTTAAAAGATTTCTTGTGTTTTCTGATATTGAGTATAAAATGTCTATTTAAATGCTTTATAAATTATCTCTTAAATTACTTTAAATATAACATATTTCATGATTATTACTAACAAATTAGTAAAAAATCAAAAACATTTTAATACTAAAAATGGTTTAAAAAATAAGAAAGAAATAAAAAAACAAGTACATTACTGATTAAAATAATTTTTCTTTTGTTAAAGTTTATTTAATAATTTTTCTTTTATAAATTTTATTAGAAAAATTTTATTTTTCTATGTTAAGTTGATGGAGCTTTAAGTTAAACTTGTACTTATTAGGAGAACCTTGCAGATTTTGCTTGAGTTGATAAATCAATGGTTATTTAATTACCATATAAATATAATTTAGAACAGAAACTCAATCTAAATTTATTAAATAAAAATAAAAACATTCGAGTATTTAAAGTTGATTGAAAGTACATAAAATTATAAATCAAATTATCAGCTGGATTGTGTGAGATAAAAAGTAGAAACTGAACAAGAGTGAAACTTATTATGAGATGAAATATTAGGCAATGAAACCTTTCTCAAACAGATTTTTACCAATGTAAAAAAAATATTACGAAATCATGAGTAAAGGAGGTGGGCAGGTTATGGTTGACATTTTTGGAGCTCTATGCTAAAATGCTTGTAGCTCATATTAAAGAAGATAATTGCAGATGATTTATAATCAATTGATTTACGTTGTTTAAGAAAATTCGATTAGAGTCCTTAATACAATCGGTGGAGATTAAGTGAAACATACCTTTAAGGAAAACAGATAAGTCCGATTCACAAAATCATTTAATAGAAGGTAGTGCATGGTAGAAGTTATAAAATTTCACTTCATTATGGTTAAAATATTTTAATTAGTCGCAGGAATTCTCAGTAAGCAAGAATTTTATTTTCCGGATTTGAAGATAATTCAAATATCCGAGAGAACGATAATGTTCCTATTCCTAATATTTTCTGTAATTGGTTCCTCAGAATCTCATATAGAGGGAATTCTAGAAAAGTATGACTTTCAGAATCTGCGCATTGACAGTATGCCAGAGATTTATTTTAAATAGAACCGAATGGGTAGGAAAAGATTTCATTTTAGCTCTGGGCAGCCATATATCTTTTAGTCATTAAAGGAGAAATTCTGTCCTTAAACATAAGCCAACTTTTCTCATTAATTATTTTTATTTTAAGAAATTATTAAAGGTCGGTATATAATTTCTTGATAATTTAAAATTGGTTGGTTTCCTAAGGATTCTATAGTGTTTAGTCACAAGAAGGATCATAAATTGATGAGAGAACTAGTTCCGTGAATAAATTTGAATCAGAATTTAGTGTCATTGTTGCAATGAGAAATGAAGTCGTGATTAAAATAAATTAAAGCTTAATAATACATTATTTTATGTTCATCTGGAGTGTATCAGAATGTTACGCTCCAGAAAATTCCAAGTGGAATGTTCTGAACGGAATGTTTTTTTTCCCATTTAAATTATGACTCATTTTCTTTGAAATAATTCATAATATCTTTGAAGAGAGACTTATTCTAAGGTGAAAAAAACATTTATGTTATCACACTTCACTTACTTTGTTTCGAAATCTAACAATCATAGTCAGCATGAGTGCCTTGAAATGAGGGATTTGATGATTCACATATACATTAAGCAACATGTATTCATTTCCTTTACTGAAAAGTAGCTTTCTATTTACCAGAAAGTTTATTTGATCATGAAAATAAATCTTTATAATCGAATCATTGAGTATTTTCATCCATTAAAATCGTGATTAATAATTTGTAGATGAAAGTATAAGCTTAGAAAATTGACCCCTGGCTTACTAAGTAAGATTTTCAATGGTACAATCAGTTTCAAAATTGGACAATCTTGTATTTCATGTGTAGGCTCTGAAAAAGTCTAGTGAAATTTTTCCCGAGATGGATTAGTGATGTTTTATCGAGAAGAATTTGGGCTTAAGCTATAGTGATAAATTTCTGGCAATTTGATTTCTACTACTCGAAGCGTTTAAGTACACTTTAAATTTTGACTTGCATTTGTGAAACAAGGTTGGCACATGAGCTGGCATTCTCTAGAACTCAATAGTGAAATAGTATTGGACTCTACAAAATTATTAGCATGCATAAGCTTGCTCAGGATGATCAAAGGGCAAGATCGACTAATAAACAGACACCTTCCACTCCTTGTTCTCATATTGTTGGGACATTGGATTTTTCAAAACTTTTAACATGCGTGCATTCCCTCAAAACACAATATATAACACTGGATCAAAAATGTAACCATCTATCCCCGGAGAAAAAAAGGTCTTTGCAGGTCAAAATACAATAAAAGATGGTATTAATTGGGAACTGCTTACATTTGGAATACTTTCCTATTCTAAGCATTATTTTAACAAATTCATTACCACGATTTTCATATATTTAATTGCTATTCAAATATGAAAGCACTCCGGTCATGAGATGCTTCTAATTAATAATGAGTACCGCCAAGTAGTTTGATTAATACCGGTTGCTATAAGTACATGAAAAGTCCATTTCAAATGGATTTTAAGAGTACTATGAATTGGTAATATTTTGTGTAGTACCTCATGTTATTCTCGTTGCGTTCAATAAGTCAATAAGTTGGTATTTTCTTTTGGGGGGGTTCTCCTGTTGAAAAGGGAAAGTATCTAATTTCCAAGGAAACAGACAAATAGGCTGAAGATGTTTTTGCATTAGGCAGACAATACGTATTATTAAAGTATATTTTAGATGATACATATTTTAGATGATAATTCAATCTGATGTCAGTAAAAATAATCAAGTTTCAAACAGAAAGATTTATTCACTGCCCAATGAATTTTAAATACTTCCATTACATTTTAATTTATTAATTTTTTATTTTTAATGAATCAAGTTTTTATTGTTTGACTTGCTACTGGTTGACTTATGAAGCGCATATCAAGAAAACTTAAAACATATGAAAATATCACCAAAATGTATGTCTTTTTTGATGAAATAAGAGCCAAGTTGTTAAAATTTGGCATTTTTGTGTGTGTGGTTGATGTTAAGATTAATACTTCAAACCCAATTAGCTAATTCTGTGATTTGACAGGAATTTTCAATAGAACAAAAACATAAATTTTATTCCTGAAAGTAATATAAATTTAATATATCATAAAATTTTAAATATTAAAAACTTAACACACATTTAATATACTCTTGTAAAATATCTACCAATGCACTAAAATTACGCTAACAAGAAAATAATCACTTTGAAATGTGTATCATTTTAAAATAAAATAAGCTTTAGTATTCAAATTTTAGGAATTAAATAGTTTTGTAATAAATCAATAATACATGTCTTTATGAATTGTTTTCAAACTATAACTTACAAAAAGAGAGCATGATTCACTTATTCTTACAGCCATTTAAATCTTCCATAACGAGAAACAAAATAACTTTTTACCGTTTATATCATTCTACATCCTCTAAATCAAAACTGTTTACCACGAAAAAAACATTTTCTATCAACTCAAACAGATTATGAGTCAACCATGCTACAATGTTCCTATTTTTATTAAGAGAAATTTAAAATAATTAACCTTGTAAATTAATTAAAGAGCACATTACAGATATGAAACATTAAAATGAAACAGCTAAGGATAATTACATATCATATATCAAGTGAATTTTAATTACATCTAAGAATTATGCGTCAGGTATCTGATGAATCTTCGAAGGAGTTGCATTAAAACTTACTTTGTAATTAAAGGACTATAAACTTTAATCTCGGTTATTATAACTACGGCCAATTTGTTTCGAAAGATCTTTCTTGTTTAAGATATTAAAGTTTAAATTTAAAACACAATTTGTGAATTGTGTACAGAATAGAATATACATGAATAAGATAATATATTTATATATTTAAGAAATAAAACTAAGATATTCTTTCAAAAATTAAGAATATATTAATGAAAATCATAAATTGATCTTTTAAAAAGCTCATAAAGATGTATTATCATTTAAAAATTCTGAGCACTTTTATATTGATTATAAAGAATATATATTTTAATTGTATTTATTTAACTCATATACAATACTGTCTATTAAAATATGACTTGCTTTAAAAATTATTTATTGAAACATTCGCAAGAGCAAATCATAAGAAGATTTACGAATTATATACAAAAAGGGTAGAGCACTATACTTTACATAAATTTTGGATGCCTATTATTTTAGCTGCTCACTACATATCTATCTGTTTTTGATTAGGTTATAACGGACATTTTTGGAGCTCTATGGTAAAGATTGATTAGTGATTGATTAAATGGAGATTGAAATCATCTCCAGTTATCCTCACATTGAAGAGGATAACTGGAGATGATTTTTTTAATGAAACATACATGCCATAGGTACCCGTTTATAGGGTAGGCAACCTTTCACACTTCATTTATATAAGTAAAGGACAAAGAAAGGAGAGAAAGAGAAAGTACATCCATGCCCGAACCCGGATTCGAACCCAGGACATCTCTATCCACAGTCAGGTACGCTGATCACTAGACAGAATAGGCGGCTTCTGTTTTTGTTATTGTTGCCATTTTACGAGATCTGAATACTTGTTGCCATTCTAAGTCTGATAAAATAGTTACGTTACAACGCCAAGGAAGAAATTAAAGCAACAAAATAACGTTTATTGGTCAAATATATTATATTTAATATAAAAAGTGATTTAATTTTCATGAAATTTGGTCATAAGTCCTGAAAAATCACTATCCAGAACAAACACATGTGTCATCAACTACAGTATTTTTATGCTTATGCATTGAATCAAAGATTGGATGTAATTTACTTATGCTGGCTCCCCTTTCAAATATTCATCGATTGTGGCATCTGGCGTATTATAACAAGCCAAAAAATTTCTTCTATTAATTACACTACTGACGGTACTTCTGATCGTGGTGTCATGTCAAATGTAACCGAACTCACAAGATTTCTCAGCTGACTGTTCATGCCACTGCATACGTCGTCAAACTATTCCTGAAGACACTTGTCGTGCAAACGACCCCAGTTCTTCATTCGAGTTTCATGATGTGACAATACGATCCATCAAGGCTGGCTATGTACGTAAAAAGTCTATTTCCTCAGTTTTTAATGATATAAGAACGCCGAGATCCAACATGACATTCCTCAAAACCACTTTAAAATTACTGATTTCATGTTCTGTAGACAGTCATTGGATATTGAACTACCCGAACAGTAATATTTTGATACAACAAATACCAATAAGTAAGTAGCAAATTTGTCTCCAAATTCATAAACATATTCATATTGTTTATTCTCACAATCTACATCAGCATTCCTCGTAAATTTCTACACGGAAATCCCACAGTACAATCTTTTCTTTAAACGAACTATAAGTATCATTATAGCCACCTATTTTACGTAAATTTAATGAAGATCTAATCATTTTCAAAGGACGTCATCATAGAAATTTCATGTATTTAGCGTGCTACTTTATTGTAACAATTTTAATTGCCAGTATTTTATAGATGTGGAAACTTTTTCTAGATTCCAATCTTATCTGAAAAGAGACTTAATAGTTTAAAAAAATAATAATGTTAATTATTGAATGATTTTGCAATTGATTATTTTGGACAGATATTATGATCTATGTTTCCTTTGCAAATTTATTTCATAGTGGCACATATCATCATTATCTTCAAATTAAATTACAGGGTCATATATTATCTTCACATTATCGATACGATCATATATTATA
Organism: Latrodectus geometricus; assembly: GCA_026290005.1. Classification (NCBI taxonomy): domain Eukaryota; kingdom Metazoa; phylum Arthropoda; class Arachnida; order Araneae; family Theridiidae; genus Latrodectus; species Latrodectus geometricus. Next base: position 85,823 of record JAPDSC010108256.1, read on the forward strand.
TCACACATTATCATCACTTTCGTCACAGGGCTGTGATCATTTATCATCTTCAAATTAACTCGTCTGAGAATAGAAAAGCTACCAAGAGTTTTTATTTTCTTTTTACATCTTTTGATAATTTTTTATTCTTTTTCTGATATATTTCATAGCTAATTAGCTCATAACAAAGCTGAAATTCAAGAAATTATTATTTTGCCAAGCTTTTTAACGCTTTTACATGCGTTGGTGCAAGATTTCGGAAATATGAATACAATTTCAATTTTATTTCATTATGTCTTTTCATAAAAAAATTTTAAGTATTAATTTACAAGATAATGATAGTTATTTTAAATTGCTTATTAGAAAATTTGAATGTTTTCCTTAAGAATTATTTAGTGTAATTTAATTAAAACTTGCATTAAAATCTTTAAGAAAAAAATAATAACTTTGAACTTTAAATACTTTTACCATCTTATTACGGACAACTTAATCTCTAAAAATTCAAAAATACAATTTACATCAGTGGAAAATAAAGTAGATATTTTTACCCTCAATCCTTTAATTTGCTATAGTTTCCTTGCAGTTTTTTAGCAATCAATGTTTTTTATTTTTGTTTTATTGCAATAAAAAAAAATTTTTTTGAAATATTTACTATATTAAATGTAATTTTGCTATTTTTCATACGTGTGATTGACGTTTCTTATTATACTTATTTGAATTAACTCAAACCTTTATACTGCATATCTTTTAAAATTATAAATCTTACTTTTTCTTTTGACTTATCACACAATATATTAGGAGAAAAATCATGCTTTTTGGCTTTTTAATCCTATTTATCCTATTTATTAATTCTATTTATTAATTATTAAATTATTAATCCTATTTATCATCCTCGTTATCTTTATTTTAAAATTTTATTCTATCAATTTCCTTTTTTATTCAATTTCAAATTTCTTCTTTTCCGTCTCAAGAATTACTAATATTTATAAGCCTCATTAGCTAAATTTAAAAATTTATTAATATTTTTATTTAATTTCAATTTTAACATTTCGGTTCCAAAAATAATTAATTGCGTTATCATCATTATCTTAATTTTAAAAGATCAGTTTATAATTTTATATACTTGATTAGCTTTACTTTTCTCTCTTTCAAAAATTATTAGATAAATTTACTCTATCCTTATTATCAAAATTTCATTTAATATCAAATATTTTTATTTAAACATTATCAGTCACATTTATCATCCTTTTTATTTTAAATATATAAATATTTGTTAATTTCACACATAGAATCTAATAAACAATCTTATAAAAAGTCTTTCGCGCGCGCGAATTTCGAATTCGACTGATAGAACAGGATGAAAGTATTAATCTCGTGTTGCGACTCAAAAGACTTGGCATGAATTAAGCAGCATGGATATATGTCTCTATTGGCGAGAATTAAAGAACTGCTTTCGATTGTCACCTTACTCAATTTGTGGTTGATGTTCCATTTGTTTCTGAAGTTTTTCTTTACAAACATTCCTATTTCCAAGATGCTTTCTACAGAAAAGGGAGCAATAGAAGAAACTTTATTTACATATAAAAATAATTTAAAATTATATCACTGCAATTATTGAAAATTTCTTTTAACGAAATGCAGGGATAAAATAATCAACAAAAGCAAAATTCAATAAGGTTATGCGAAACCATAAAAAAATTCTTAAATAAGTTAATTTAAAAATAAAATCTGTCTACCAACTCTTGAAAATGGTTACATAAATATTTAATCTAATTACCTTTTAAATTTTTTCCTTTAGTTTTATTTTGCGTCTACTTATTTATTTTGAAATAAATCTCTTAAATTCCAGCCATATTACATTGTGAAATATATATCTAATTTTCAAAGATTCCAATAAAAACTATGTTTCGAATTTAATATAAATTCCTATCTTTTTCAAAATGTTTGATCGTGTTGGGAATTTATCCAATTAAGTTCTGACCACAAGAGAGAAATATCAACTAACTACACTATTTAAATCATTAGAACTAAATTTATAATATTTTACGGCCAATTCACTCGAAATTATTGAATCATAAGTATCAAATTTTTTATTCACCCGGTATTTCATGACCAAAACATAGAAACTTATTTTTCTGTATTTTTATCCATTTACCTTTACACTTTTTTGTTACTCGAAAAATCGCATTTCCTACTTTAATTATTATTTTAACTGCACACTTTTTTGGATTTATAATACTTTAATGCATTTTATAATTACATTTTTATCAGTTCGAAAACAACGGTTTTCAGTCGTATTTTTTCTTTTTATTTTCTAAATTATTTTCCAAAATTAGCTTTCTTAAGCAAATCGATGCGGCTGTATTCAGGAAAGAAGACCTCTAATTAACTCATTTAAGTGCGCACTTGTTTGAGTCAAAGAGAGCACTTTATAAAACATTTTTTGCTTGATCCATTGACAGGATAAATAGGTTTTTTAGTTGAGTATTTAATACATTTCTTCAATATTTTAAAAATTTGTTTCATTTTTGGACAGAACCGTTTTGTAAACAAATGGTTTTCCAGAAGTGATTTCAGTTGCTTAATATTTGAAGTTTCTTAGTACTTATGTAAAGTACATTTGAAATAAAATAAAAAGGAATGCTTTTATTTCTAAAAATTTTAATTGTATAATGTTTTTTCTCCAAACTTCTAATGCCTTAATCAATTCTTAAATTTCATAGTTAATTTTTATCTCTTCAAAACATAGTTTTCATTGTACAATAACAAGCAATTCAGATACAGATTATAATTAGAAAGTTTTTATACTTCTTCTAGTAATAAATAATAAAAAGATTAAGTAAATAATATTTCATTTAGATCTTAAGAAAACATTTGCAATAAAAATATTTTAATATACAAATTTTGATTTTGGTAATTTTAGAGGCTTCATTTATGAGCAAAATATTTTTACCGTTTCTGTGACACTTGTTAATTCACACATCAAGGAAATAAAATTCTTTCAAAATATATATACGAGTTATTATTTTAATAGACATAAGTAATACAGCAATCCTATTAAATACTTAACTTTTGTTTAGACCACAAGTTCTACACCCATTTTTTATTTGAACACCCTTAGTTATAAATATCCTCTTTGTATGCTTTTGATTGTAGATAATTACCTTCTTCAGATAGAATATTCCTTCTTTAATATCCACTTCATCCATTTTACAAAAATATATTAGTCGAATTTCTTGTACATGCAGATCACTAGATATCCACAGTAATTTTACCATAGTGAATTTGTAAAATATATTGCTTTAAGAAGTAAAATATCAAAGATTAGTAATTTAAGGGCTACGAGAGAGAGGGATTTTAATCACCGTAGAAAAAAAGCTGCGGTGGCTGGGTTAGTTAATATTTTGTTCACATTATCTGAAACTAATGAGTTTAGTTTGTCTGGTTATGATGAAACTTTAGATAAAAGTAAAATATACCAAGCATTCTAAATTAAATTTATTGCATAAAATACAGATCTAATTATAAGTTAGCAGTCTGCCTATTTTGGTTTTGCGCAAAACATATACAATAATAATTAATCATTCAAGCAATCCTTGTTGCCACAAAATGTTATTACTAAAATTTAATACTAAGTTAATGGAGAATGTACGCCAGCCTGTCTGTTTGCTAACTCACTATACTAGTGAGTACGAATTCTGACTTAAACTCAAAATCCGTCATGTTCACAAAAGATGACTGGGGCAACTTAAATAGGTCAGAATCTCCTCCAAAAGAAATTAAACCTCTGGTCAAGAAGGTCATATATGGTTGGAAGTTTGTTACCTGCTTCTGCATGACGAAAACCCCTATCCAGCAACTTTTACCTATTCGTCAAAACTATTTCATAATTTTGTATTTTCATTGTATTTCAGTTAAATAATATATTTTTTTTCATCTTGTTTATTTTCTTTTACTTACTATTATGCAAATAATTTCGATTTTATTCATTAAAATGTTTTGTATATGTTGATATATATGTGTATATGATAATATATTAGTTTGGGGAAAAAGTAATCCATTATTTTTTCGGTAGACGTCAGTAGTGATCGATATCTCGTGAGGTATCTATCAAACAATTTCAGATTTATGCTCGATGGAAAGGTGACATTTCACACTAAAATATCCTCTTGCGGTTTTTTGTTTGATTAATTCAGTTACGAGTACAAGGTTTTAAAAATGGAAGACAACAAACAGAAAATTCGATACATTTTCGTTTTTCTCTTGTAACGGTGAAAAAGATTGCTGGGTGGCTAAAATTATGAAAGGTGTTTATCATCCTATATAAGACTGTAACAACCAGTTACGTACAATTTTTGTTTCGTACCGTTCGGGTATTTTGGATGTTAGAGATGCACCTCCCATGTAGATACAGCATCGTCGAAAGTGTCTGTAAAATATCAAAAATGATCGAAGTTAACCGCATGTCAGCAGTCGTAACGCCCAAGACCTAAAAATCTACATGAAAGCTGTTTTAAACCTTTTTACAAAGTGAATCCAAAAAAAGTTACATAAAGTTCACGTAAAAATAATGGATTTCTTTTCCCCCAAGCTAATATAATTTGATATTATTTAAATTGCCTTCTTTCTTAAGTAAAACTATCCACAATTGTAGTTATAAAGTTTCCTAATATGTGTGTCAACTATAAGCATTAAGAAGAAAGAAATATGATTTTTAGATCCTAAGCAAGATCGTAAGCACATAAATCTACACATAAATTGATAAAGTATAAGAAAAGTCACTTTAATCAACTAATTACAACACTATTGAGATAAAATAAGCAAACAAACAAGCCCATATGCGACACATAAATTGATAACATATAAAAAAAAGCAATTTAATTAAACAATTAAAACGCTATTAATAAAATACCTAAGGATAATAATATTTATTGTTTGAATTTATAAAAATTAAATTATTTCATTTTCCAAATTTATGTGATTAAATTGCAAAATGAATTTTAATGCTATGACTTTCATAGTAGATATAATTTTAAAAGAAACCTCCCTTTCATTTTAAGGTTTACTTTTTTATAAGAAAATCAACTATTCATTTTTTTTAAACACATATACTTTTTTGTCGAAAAACTTTCCACTTTTCTAAAATTGCTTATGGCATCATATGCAGTATTGTTTGAAATCTCAATCCTAATTTTATCTTTGTTCATGTTGTATGACATTTTCAGTTTATGATATCGTCTGCTTTTATTTTTGTGTAAGTTCAGCTGACATTTCCAGTTTCTGATATCGTCTGCTGTTATAATCTTTTTATTCAAAAGTTTTGTTTCCAGAAGTTTTATTTGGCAACGTGAAGTTTTTTCGAGCAGTTTTGTTCAAACTTTCAGTAGACTGTCATGGAATTCAACACTGGGATGTTGGAATTTTGATCGCCCACGCTTTTACTTTAAAAACCGATTTTGGCAATGTCTTCACCTTGGTAATTTCTTTTTCCTCTTACTTTTCTTGTTTTTTTTTTTTTTATTTATTTTTTTTTTATTCAGGGATTTCTAAGCTGTTTTCATCTGAACATGTTTCTAAAATGAAATCTGAATGTTGATGTAAATGTATGATCACAAAGAAACTTCAAAATTGCATAAGAATCTTATAAAATTGTTTTATAAGAAGCCAACATAAAAAAAGAAATTTTCTCCATTTTGTCTTCATTTGAGTGGAGATGAATTTAAATATTGTTTCTCTCTTCAGAGGACTTCATGAAGCCAAAGCGATCGACTGCTACTGGATATGTCATTATGTGGTCATGACTTCTTCTGACATTAACTAGAAACCATTTTTCTCATTTTCTTTATAAATTAAATATGTTACTTGTTAATTATCAGAATATTTTTGGGTTAAACCGCTTTTGGATTCTATCATTGATTTCATTCTTATATATTTGTATTCATGAAAATATTATACTTTGAAATTAAATGAGAGTTATACCTTGAGGTATTTTTTATGTAAAATGGCACTTATTAAGTTCCCCCTCCATAACAGATCACTTTCATTCTTAAAAAGTTCGACACACATATTTAAATTATCTAAAAAACAAGAGAAATCGTCATTTCTACATCCAAATTTGAAATATTAGACCAGTGATCTTTCTGCAATGCTTTTGCTCATTGTCGAATTGATTAATAAATTTATCACAAACTTGAGCTCCAAAATGATATTGATGGGACTTAATTGTCATTGATTCCCTAACATAACTACAATTATTCAATTTTTTTAGTTTTGAGATAAAATTTTAGATTTAAACTAGAAAGTCATTTGTTATTCTTTTGTCATCCTCCCGTTTTGATTTACAATTAAGATACTCAAACGTTTTCAGTTCACTTAAAATACCTTGATATTGCTGGTTTATCTATTACTAACAGTAGTATTTTTTCTGTACTATTTATATTACTTTTCATTAGTGTAATCAATTATCTCTTTTCCCATAGATAATTTATTTTAATTAAGAACTTTTTTAATATTTAATAACTTTGAAAAAAATGACTTCTTTATTTTTCCTTGAATTATTACAAAGATCATTTTATGTAACTATAGTATGCTTCTTGCAAAAAATAAATAAAAAATAAACAAAAAATCTGTCAAAAGTTGACTTTGTGGTATCAACCGTTTTTGTGAAAAATCGTCTGATTTTAAGAAAATGCCAAAAGATTTATTAGATAAACAGAAGTAACGACTACGAAGAAAATGTGATACCTAAATATAGTTAAAAAATTATCACAAATACAGACTATTTCTGCATAGTCTTATCTTCTTCTGTTTTTGAAATACTAAATAAAAATGTTATCTACAGCACCACGAAAATTAAAAAGGAATGGAGTAAAAAATTAAAAGCAACGTCTCTCACGTAATTTTAATCAAAGGATAAATTTGTTATTAATTTTAAAAAAATGCAATATTTTTTTTTTGTTATGAGGATTTTTATATTAAAAGTATATTTCCTTATTACTTTTGAATACCTTTCTTGAGAAAAAAATCCCTTTTAGAAAAATACCCTTTATTATATGATTAAATAATATTTTTAATTATTTATATAATTTATAGAAGCAAACTATCTTTTTTAGCATTTGATTTTTAAAAGCATATTTCTCACAACATTTTACTAACAAGGATCTCACACTCCGTTTGCTTCTCACTGAAATTTTTATCCAATATTTTGCATAAATTATTTTGTAACTAAGTAAAAGTGACTTAATTGTATACATTTGATTGTAAGAATATATATGGTAAGGAAGTGTAGCTTTTAAGAAAATTCCTTAAGTTTACTCATTCGTAAGAATTAAAAATTCGATTTTTTACAGGTTTTGCGAAAGAGAATTCGATTTATTTTGCAAACCGATAATTATCGAGATGAAGAAAACTGTTTTCTTTTAGTTTCCATAATGAGGAATTTTTAAACAAAAATTATCAATACTAACAAGGCAATTAGAGACTTATTTTTCATTCTCCTCGTCACGTGATATCAGGTCGCCTCGAAGAAACGATTGAAGTGCCATTATTTCCAGACATCAATTCAGTTATCAATTAATCCAACCAAAAAGCATCTAACAATCAGCTTGGATTCCTACGCAACCGTTATATTTGAAAACTGCTTCGCAACTAATGGTTAATTAGAAGAAAAAGCTGGAGACCCTTTATTGTTTTTTTCCCTCATCTCCACGGTCCTCTTGTTGCTAGGCAAATGTTTTGTTGACACTAATTAGACTAAAAGAAGACGGTCATTAGAAAGTAATGTGTATGACTTCGCGTTTATCTAGATTATCTTCTGTTGCCATCTCACGAGATAAAATGTTTTCCTTAATCCTTTGAAAGCACTTTAGCTAAATTTGATGCTTATACTTAAATAAAATAATTTACCATATGCAATCTTGAAAAACTTTAATTTAACATTGAAAAGCTTTCTCTATTTAACTTCTTATTCATTTATAATTAGTGATATTATATGTTATTTAATTTACCCTTTATTAAATCTGTATACTAAACAAGGAAAAAAAAATATTTTGTCAAATTTTTTCACTTAAAATTTCTGAATTTCCCAACTTTAACTAATTAAAAGTCAATACAATTTCAGTTATACCAGGAATAATAAAACATTTTTTACAGTTTTATAATGAATAGTTAGTTTTATAAAACAGTTATCTAAGATTAATTTCTACTGTAATTGTACACTTATATAATGAAATACTTCACAAGATAGTAATAAAAAATTCAGTTATATAAATGAGTATGTTTTAATTCTTATATTCAAATGTTTTCCTTTATACATTGAAAGCCACTTAAGTTAAATTTGGTGATTATACTTGAATAAAATAATTTACAATCATGAAAAACTTTAATTTTACAATGGAAAGCTTTCACTATTGAACTAATTTATTTATATTTAGTCGTATATGTTATTTAATTTTTTTTCTTTTTTAGAATTGTATACTGATTAATGACAGAAATGGTATTTTTCATCTGTTAATCAACTCTGTATAGTTAAAAATCAATTTAGTTTCAATTATCTTAGACAAAATAAGATTTTTATACACTTTCACACGTAATAAATATTAGCTTTTGATAAATCATTTTTTAAAATAATTCCAACAACAGTTGCAAAATATTTAAAATTCGTATTGTTTTATAATTACATTTAGTTATTAAGAATTTATAACATAAATTCAAATCTGATAAGAAAATTTTATAAAATATTCGAAATTCTTACATTGTTCAGAAATTAATCTTATTATTTTTAATTTAACTAAATACATAAATTCAAGAATTTGGATTAAATCGAGAGATCGAAAAATGTTATATATAAATCAAACAATGATATTAATTTGCTTGAGGAATTTTTAGGATGTTCTTCATTTTAAAGTCTAGTTACATTTGCTTAAAAATATTTCATTTTTCGTTCAACGTTTATGCAATTAATGGATTCACTCTCCATAAGTATTTTTAATTTAAATTAATTTCATACTTTAAATTAATATCAGTTTTCACATAACTTGAACTCATTGCCATTTTTTAATCTTTGAATGATTGCTTGATTAAAATTTTAGCCTATACATGTTTCATAGTGATCAAAATAATTATAAAAGTTATTCTTGTGTATTTACAATAAAACGGAGTTTTTGTTTATGCTGCAATACACAAGTTATTTTTAGAATCTTGTAAGACTCTTGCACAAAGAGTAATTTTAAAGTGATGTTTGCAGTCAAGTTTTTAATTTTTCAAGATCGTCTTCTTCAGATGAATCTTCTAATTGAAAAGATCTACTGAAGCTGAATTTTTTAATGAAAAAGGGAAAGAATAAGTAAGGTGATAATGATCTCAAAAAAATTGAAAAATTGAAAAATATTTCTGCAGGGAAAACTTTTGTTTGACAATGGAAGTAGTTTACTTTTAAACTTTCTTTGTATTGAAAACCTAATTGGACAAAACTTGCTTTAAGGTCTTAAAAAGACAATGCTTCAACTTTGGAAGGCATTCTGTGAATTTTACTTAGAAAATTCTCCTTAATGAAATTAGGTTGTACTTCTGATAAAGACAGTTTAAAAAAAAGTACTTTACTTTAAAATATAAAAGATTGTTTAATAGATGATTTTAAATACATATATAAGGGACCAAACTTAAAGTTATAAATTACTCTTATTTTTGAGCATGAAGACCCAGTGTGTTGACGGTAGATCTCTATTGTTTATATACATAGATAGATACTACGTTAACTACACATAATTCTACTAATTATTATTATTATATGTTATGAAAGATCTCAATTGTCATTCGATATCTATTTTCTTCCGTATTTCTTTGTTTGCCTTAAAAAATTAATTAATCATTACTTATAACACAAAAAAATAATTAATTGCTTATACATTTTATGTATGTAAAAACCATAAATACTTTTTGAAAAGTATATTTTGATAACTTAGAATATTCTTAATTATATAATTAATAAATATGCTATTTAGAGTATATTTAATTGAGTTTTACCAAAAATAAATCGTCGATATATACTTTCAAAAGAATATTTTATTATAATTTCGATATTTTAGCTCTATGCTATAATATGGTATTTGTATGAAGTTTCTTTAATTGATTTTACTGTAAATAAAATAATCAAAATATTAAATCTACACATATTTTAATGTATAGATACTTTTCTAATGACATTTATATGCTCAGATTCTTTGATGATATGTATGATATTTGATAGAAAATTTCTAAAATTATAGAGATTTTTCATGAAGGAAATAATCAAAATATTCGCTATAGAGCATATTTAAATATAACTTATACACCTTAACTTAATATAATAATAAAATGCTTTATTGATCATACAATATAACTAAGAATATCAAAATATTTTATGGAAAAGATACTTTAATATAATTAAATATAATTTTTATTTATTAGTTTGTTAGTTCTGATAACAAATATTAGTTAGTTTGTATAGTTTGATAGTCGAAATGTGATATAATATTGGTTAGTTCTTTATTTGGTTATACTATATAAAGAAAATATTTAATATCCTTTTCTAATGATATTTTGATGTGTTTAGAGTATTTGATGATATGTATATTATATAGAGAAAATTTTATAAACTTAAAGTTTTTTCATTAATTATTTTTCTACTATTTTAATGTCTATTTTTCTTTTATCATCAAGTTAATTTAATTTTTAAATATTAATTCTTATGTTATTATGATAAGCTCTTTGTATCGTAAATGTACTAGGATCAGTGAAATGCTGAAATCAGTTTATATTTTAAAAATTATCGTCAAATTTCATATCAAGGACCTATTCTAGAAAGTGAGGGAAGAAATAAAGTCCATATGAAAATATTGGCAGCTAAGCATTTACATTGATAATATCTTTCAACTGTAAGAACTATTCGCACAAATCCATTGTGAAATTAACATAGGTTCTATTAAAGTATGCAAAAAAGTATAGGCGGGAAAAAAAAATCCAAAGAAATTTTGCTTTTTTTTTTTTTGCACAAATGAACGGACAATATTTTGAATGATAAAAAAAAAATCAGTAGAATGAAAATAAGGAAATGCGAAAATGAAAGGACTTAGAAATTATATGGTGATAAGAACAAAAAGGGAAAAAATGTAATCGACGAATAGGGAAAAAAAATAATGTTTGATCATGGAAGAGAAAATCAGGATGGTTAGTTTGATTTGGCGTTAGCCAAAGATTCATTTAAGGGGAGGAAGGTTTATTGTTTATCGCATATTTAGTATATATATATATATATATATATATCCTTTGTGATTTTCATTTACGTCTCTGTTAATGTTTTGGGATTAGCAGTAAAAATTTTAAACATGAAATATTATCCAATATTCTTTAAATAACTAATAATATTAATAAATAACTAACAACTAAAAATAATATAACAATATTCTTCAAAGTAAATAATGAAATATAATATTGAATACAGAAATCATTTTTGAATACGTATTCAATCTAGACTGCAAAAA
>JAPDSC010108263.1:0-27955 GCA_026290005.1 Latrodectus geometricus
TCTGCGCTTTTGTGACTTATAAACTGCGATTATTTTGAAATTTTGAAACCTATTTCTTTGTGCCATCTGAATTAAAAATAATTAAGATGCCTTTTGGATTAGGAAAGCGGTTGAGGAAAAAGATGTAAGTTTAGTTTCTTGAAATATAATTTTTACTATTACATTTAAGCTATAAATTTAAATTTGAGTTACAAAAAAAAGTTAAACTTCATTTGTAGAGGTGCAATTTTATACTCCAACGTACTCGTTTTTCAATGAAAATTCATTGCTTAACACTTGATGTATGAGGAAAATAATTAATTTTAGAATAAAAAATTAAATACATAAATAAATGTTTAGTTTTTTTTCTAAAGGGAGCTTTTAATAATGCCAAATAATTTATATTGTGACAAAATAAATCAGTAAATTATTATCCAGAAATCGTTTCTGCATAAGGTAATGAAAGTATTACATATTTTGTTACTTTTAGTAGTAGAACATTACTTATAGTTGTAGAACATTTGTAGTAGAACACGAATAAAGTCGTAATTTCTAAAACATTTTGTTGAATGCCGATACAATTCCTTGATGCATGACATTCAAATCATACTTTTTTTGTTTAGATTAAATATTTTTAATATATATTAACTATTTTTCAGTAATAAATGTATGCAAATAACTGATTTTATTTGTTTCACAAAAAATCCATAATGTTTGTAAATAAAATATGAAATATAATCCGAGAAAATTGTTCTTAAAATTATTCTAAAGGTACTGGCATAAGAGTTATTTTGAATAGTTTATACTAATTTATTTAACGATATCATAAAATATATGTCACAAAATTTTATTCTTATAAAATTTAATTTCCATATAATTTTCTAATTACTAACTCATTACAAGATAAATAATTCTACCGATTATTATTCTTTCTTTTTCTAAAATTTAGTTTCTTCCACCAAATTAAACAGATGAATAATTTAAATTTGGAAATATATATTAGTTTCAAATTATACAAATTTTGTTCTTTACATCATATTTAAACTTACAAAATATTTAAAACAGTTTTTAGTAAATGTATGAAATTAATTTTAAATTTTACAAAACGTTTTCTGATAAAACTGAAAACTTAATTGGGAATCTTTTATCAGGTTTACAATACAGCATCTAATAATCAGTTTACATAAATATGTGGTATACTTTTGCCATTAAAGTAATAGAACTCTTAGGTACAGCTGCAGTATAATCCCGGTGCCAATTTTTGTCTGTGATTTCTTTCAGTGGCTATCCTTACTTACTGACAAACTGAGTTTTTATTAAAAACATAGAGATTAATTATAATAATAATTATGAAGAATGGTTTTGGCAACTCTAATATTTACGTTTTCGCCAAGAAATTCAGAAAATTTCCTTCCATTTTCAGATTTTATTAAGAATTTTTGCGATGATAGTTCATCTGGATTTTTAATGTATTCTACAAATTTTTTGATCTTTAGAATAATTAGATTCTACGTTGTTTTGTTCATTATTTTCAATATTTCTTTTTTTATTCTGAATTTATTATTTAAGGTTATAGTTTAAAATTGTATCAATATATCCTTTTTATTTTGTGTACAACACGTTTATCATTTATATTATAAAAATAAAATATTATTTTATAAATTAAATGCTAATTTAAAATGCATTTTAAAATTTGCATTTTTTAAAAAAAATGCTGTGAATTCTCTTTTTTTAAAACTAGTAGTATTTAAACTATTTTTTATAATTTATATAAACTTTTTGTGAATATTCTGATGATTACATTAGATCTCATTATATTATTTTTCTTAGATTAATCATTTATCTTTCAAATGTATTATTCCTATGCTTTCCTAATTTGCTTTTATCCTTTTCTTTCTTTACATTTAGGAAATTTATGCTCTTATGTTTCCTATCTTAAAACTGTAAGATATCAACATTTAATCCTAGTATTTAGGCTTTTTGCAGAAAAAAACTTTATAGTCAGAATTCCGTCTTCTTGTCAACATACCTTTGTCCCTAAAAATGTTCCGAAATTAGCATAATGGATTATACGACAGCTGTAACAAATTCTAAAATTATAAACTAATATTACAGTGACACACATTCCTAATATCAAAGCTATCTGTTATTTAGAAGCATAATATAAAATTTTTATTTCCATGAAATTTATTAAGACTAAAATTATTAATCATATTTCATTAATTAATCATATTTTTGATAAATTCCTTTTCTATATAGTTTAGCATATAACAATGAAAAATTTAATTTTATAATTTTTTAAAACGATAAAAGTTATATTATTATAAATATCTATAATATAAAGCTTTCGTTGTTTTTTTTAATAAAAGTGATAATTATTTCAAAATTTTTATTATTTATCATAGTTGCCATAATAAAGGAACAAATTTTTCTTTCAGTGTTAACTTCAACCGTCGTGGTGTTTATAAATACCAGTATTTTGTGGAGGAAAATGCTGAAGTCAAGAAGGGAAAAAAGAAACCCTTCAACCATCCTTCGTATTTCAAAGACGTCATTCAAGATAACTATGATGTCATCCAGCCATTTAAGGGATGGATTGGCGACGAGTATTTGGATTTGAGTTTGGCTGTAAGTTTTTCTTATCAATATTTATACCACTACAATTATTATAATTTTTTAAAATTATTTATTTCTGAATGCTTAGTGCATTCTGTTTGTTTCGAATAAGCTGGTTGTTTAAATTATTGTATTTTTTTAAGAAAAAATAATTTTTCATAATACTATATTTTTATTTTTTTGTATCTATGATAATTTTTTAAAATATTTGTGATTGCAATTACTACTATTTATCTTAAAACGTTAATCCTAAAACTTTTAGCGTTTTATCTTGTGCCAAGAAATGTTAATTTTTATAAAGTTGATTTTTAAAAATATTTATGTATATCACTCTTTTTTCTTAAGTACTAATTCCATCTTGTTTTTTACAGGTACCTGAAAATCAGCTATAAATAACTCAAATTTTGATAATCATCTAACTTGAAAAAGACCCGAAGACAGTGTTTTCAAATAATTGATATTTAGCTGACTTTCATAAGATTTTTTTTAAACGTGATCCAAATAATTTCTTCCAAAAGAAAAAGGAAAAAAAACTGAAACTTTTACCAAAATGATTCTTCAAAATCTAGATTTTTAAAGTAAAACTATAATATTTATCATGTATATAGTCTCTATTTCTTAAAAATAACATCCAAAAAATAACTCAAGATCAAGAATATATATATATAAAAAGAACATATTGGACTTTGATTTGGAAATCGCAGAATCAGATGTCAATCCTTGAAAAACTTTAAAAATTATTTCAATGTTTACAAAGAGTATTACAATCAAATTTGTTCCTGAAAACTACTATAAAGAAACTTTTTTCATAGAAAAAAATCAATTACATAGCTCAAAAACTGCATAAATTTAAAATGTTTTTGTATAACTCTGAACTTATTCTTCACGGCAAAAGCAAAGACGTATTTGAAAAAATTAATTTTATATAATATGGATTACATAAAATTTGACTAAGGATTTGATTAAGCATTTCTTGAAAAAAATTCTACAGAAAATAATCATGAAAAATGAATAAAGATTTTTAACTTTTAAGGAAGTTTAACTATACAGTTTTAACATATCCCTCAGGAAATCAAATTTTACGCAAGAAAAAAAAATGGAACTTATTGAAAACGGAGATCTAACACAAAAGGATTAAAATACTTGAAAGCACTTAGAACTAAAGAAGATATTTTTTTATTATTTTATTTTAATTTTATAAAATTTTGTAAGTTTTAAAGAATCAATAAATATATTTTTTCATTTCTTGTGTCGATGAATCGATGAATGATTGTTTTAAAGCAACAAATCTAAGATTTATAAATATATATATATATATATATATGTTTATCTATCATATTTTAGAAGACTATAATTACATTAATTGAAGTAAAAAATAAATATTTCAGAAACTACGAAAATTTCAAAACAATGCAAGTTTTGGGTTCAAACCAGCAATCTAGCATTTTGTAAAGTGTAAAATTCTTTAAATTTATGTATTACAGAAGTGAAAAATATTTTCTAAGACAACTTAAGTGACCGATTCTTATATGATCTTTTGCTATATCATTAGCAAAGAATAATGCAAATCTGATACCAATATCTGAAACTTCATGGTATCTTTCAAAAATCTTTTTAGAACAAATATTTTCCTAAATATGTTTATGAAAAATATATTTTCTTAAGGATTTAAAATTTTTGTCAGACTCCAGTAAGGACTACATAAACATATTTTCCTTCCTTCGAAGGAAGTAAATTGATTGTCTGTCATAACATAAGTTCTCTAAAATATTTTGCATTATTAATCACAAATACATTATTAATAATACAAAATTTTAAATAAAAGGGAAGAACTTTCTGTATTATATATATATATATATATATATATATAGATGTTAATTAAATTTTAAAAGACTTCATATCAATAATAAAATGGCCTTAAAGCTAGTTTCAAATTAACAAAGAATTGCATTTTATAATCACTGAGAAAATTCGCCTAAAATTCAAGAATGAAGCTTTTAAAATTTTGAGTAATTAAGAAATGAATATTGAATTTTGTAATTTGTTCTAAAAATGTTAGCTAATGTACACGTGTTTCATTAATAAATCACTGAATAGAAATAAGGTTTGGTTAATATTAAAGTCATTAGATCACCATTTCTTATTTTAATATATAATTGAAAATCTTCATTTTATTGTACTTGATCAAGTAAGAAATGAATATTGAATTTCGTAATTTTTTCTAAAAATGTTAGCTAATGTACATGTGTTACATTAATAAATCATGGAAGAGAAATAAGGTTCGATTAATATCAAAGTTATTGGATTACAGTTCCTTATTTTTATAAATAATTGAAAATCTTCATGTTAAGTTAATTGATAAATTATTATATGAATTCAGATTTAAATAAAAAATGGAGTTTTGAGATGTTTTAGAAAAAAAATCATCGAAGTTCATATGTAATCATCAAAAATCATATGTTACAAATCACAAATTTTCTGCAATTTAAATACTTTTCATTCATTGGAATATCAAATTAAGGTGAACTATTTTATAACCATTATGTATAACAAGTATACATTAAAATTTCTTATTCAAACTACATTATAGTTTTTGAAATGGACATCTATAAAATAGGAAATTCTCTCATTAACATTTTTACCAACCAATATTTATAAAGATTATTCCTCGTCTTTTGGAAATATTGACTAGAATAATGATTTCATCTCATTTCTACTAAAATTATTTGCAAAATAAAGTGCTCAAATATTTAAGCATAAATATCAGCATGGAAAATCACAACAGAAATTACCATTATTTGTAATTTTAATTGCAATTTAATTTTATTTACTTTGATATTATTCTTTGTATTTTGTGTGACTTTTAAATATTGAAAAACGGAATATTTTCTCTTAAGATTATATAAGTAAATAACAAATAACTGAAATATTTACATTTTCTTCCGGATTAGAAAAAGTTTCAATGGATACTAAAATAATGATCAATTTATATATAATTCCTTTAATTTACATTCAGAAAGTGCCATGATTTTTGTTCATTGTGTCGTAATTATCCACTTTTGATCTCTTTGATTTCAAAAATCTATAATTCACATTATTTTAAAGGATATTGCAAATACCTGTAATCATAATTAATTTTAAGTCAATAATTGTTAAAAACAATAGAGTTCTCATTTTTTAAACCTAAATTCAAGTAAATGTGATTATACATGTAAATCTTCCTTCAAAATATTTATGGAATTTTGAGTTAATGTTATAATTCTTCTCATATTACAAGGAAATTAAATTGAGTATACTCACATAGCACGAATTTAAATTATTGTATAATTAGTTATGAAGAAAGCTGTATTAATTTCCAGCATTTTCAAAACTAGTAGACCAAAACATCTTTCGCATGTAAGGAAGGATTTATTTCCAAAGTTTTCTGAATTTTTTTTTACTCTAAATAGAACATCTACAAAATACGTACTAGCCTATAACAACTTTCCAAATACTATATGAATTTGAAAATTATTTTATATGTGCAAAAAGATACATTCTTTACAATATAACTGAAAACACTTGTATGAAACATTCTTAAGAATCTAAAATATAACTGGAGTACCATTAAGTCAGCTTCTAATATAAGCTTACATCTGCTACTTATAATTATATTTTTTTTTCTTGTTACTATTAATAGTTTAAATGACAGCTTTTAAATTATATTACTCTTTATGCACCAATTTCATAATATAGATTGTATTATTTACAAAAGAATTTAAATTTTTGCATCTATATTGATATATAAAATGTAAAACGAGGAATAAAATTAGTGCTTTGGTGAGCGATTTTACTGTAAGGAAACTTTTTACTTTCCAATGGTGGGCACTTGGGTGATTAACCCTTTTTTAGCCGCAACAAGGCCGGAAACTACTACTCATTTATCGTTACCCGGTGGGCACCTGTAAACCTAATGATGGAGGCGAGTACCACTACCCACGTCACACCACCACGACGATCCCGTTTATAGGATGGGACACATTCATCCATCATCAGAGGAAAGGACAAGAAACAAATAGGAAGAGAAAGTACATCCATGCCATAGCTGGTATTCGAACCCAGGTCCTCACCATCCGTAGTTAGTTACGCTAACCACTAGATAGGTTAGGCTGTACGGAAACTGAAATCATAAATATTGAAGAGAATATATTCATCAGTGATTAAACTCGAAATATTTGAGGACTAATAAGTATAACGAATAACATTAAATTAAATTAAAGATGTTGCAGATGTATTTATATTCTTTTTAAAATGTTCCTGTTTTGCAACGCATTTTGTCATATTGAATTAAACTTTATCAAGTGAACCAAATTTGTTTAATACATAAAATCATCCCTTTAAACTGAATTGATTATGCTACATTAAGTGGAAAAATGAGGTATAATTGATTATTTTTATATCCAGCAGACATATTTTTCCGGATTATATCTTCAATAATCAATAATAAAACTACAATATGTACAGACTCTCTTTTCAACGAACTGATTTCTATTCTTGATATAAAACTGTGTCCCCCACTTTGGCGTGAATCTTTATACATTTCAAAATATTTAACAACCCTGTAAAGAGAGCATTTGGTAATTAATGTTCCCATAATTAGATTTGCTATAAATAATTCATTTAAGATTTATCTTTTTGTATTCTATATTTTTAACTGTAATGATGCACCGGTTTTAATTATTTTTTATTTTTTACGCATTTGAATTTTAAATTTAGAATTAAGTTATTAATATATGATTTAAAACTTAAGTTTTCCTCTGTTTGTTTAAAAAAAATGTATAAGTTAGACGTTCTATTGTTTTCTTGAAATTTTTAAGAACATTTGCAGCATTTGATGATATATTTCCTTTTAGTGAAAATGGTTGATAGGATAATATATAGGTAACAACGATTTCCTCATGATATTTTCTGCACAAGAAATTTCTAAGAAAATACTCAAGATGCATCTTTTAGGCATAGCATCATCTTGTTTTAATAATTCCCTGGTTGACTAAAGATAAGAAATTTTAATAAGGTTAAAGAAAAATAAAACTATATTATTTCTTTCATATTGTCTAGCAAGTATGTACTTTTGACTTTGCAAACTAAGTAAAAACCCAGTTTGTAAAATAAATGATAATACACGAAAATTAAATTAAATAATTATGCTTAAAATAGATCTAAATTCCGCTTCTTATAATTGTTTTTTTTTTTCATGCTAATATTCTTACTTTCTTTCCAAGAATCTGTGTTATGCAAAATATTTCTTCTGTCTATAGTCTGTCAATTGAATACCGTGAAATTATTAAAATGAAGAATCGCTTATCCTGGACAGTGACTGGGAGAGTGACCACATTTTTCCGAACTGCTGAATTACTAGAGATCTGTGGGTTGGGGAACTTGTCTATGTTAATCTGTAATGTCCAAAATCTTTCCACTGGTGTAATGTGGATGTGGAGAGGAGAATGCTAGCTCATATGTGATATCATCATCTGACTGTGGTTGAAAATTACGAGGGGCTTTAACAATAGGGGTATACCAAAAACGTCAACTGCATGCACATTCCAAGGTATGATTTTACCCCTATGTATACACATGTTAAAAATCAGTGAACCTGATGTAGTGTAATCAAACATTCCTTTATTGAAGGACACATTTATTCATTGAAATACTAAATCATTTTTGTTTGATCTATACATCAATTTTAATCTTGGTGAAATATTTCCGTTAGAAATATTTCTACCAGTTAAGTATAATTCAATTTTACGAAATCATCAATTTTAAAATAAACATTTTCTATATTTTTTTTTAATTTTAAGTAATGTTTCTCTTAACTGCAGTAAAGAATGTATCTTCGTATTAAAGAATTCAATAATTTTTAAAAAAAACTTTAAATTAATTTAAAGTAATAAGTCTCATGCGAGGGTAAATTTTATAAATTATATCTCCATCAGAAACTTAATAATTTACATAAATTGTAAATAAATAGACTATTTTTATTCACTTCAATGAAATAAAGATAATATTTTAGCAATATTGATGATTCCCCATCGATTGCTTACATCTTCTTGAAGTTAATATTTTCATAAATATTGGCCATTAAGGATTACATATTGCACGCGTTACATGAGCAATGTTTACTGATATAAGATAGATTAAATCTAAAATGCATATAAATGTGCTGAAAGATGTATATACTTGTTATTCAGTCAACATCAGTAATTTTATGTCTGTTTTGAAGTATTCAGCTTCACTCAAATGATTATGGAGTCATCTAAACTTGGAATTATCAAAGATAAGTTTGTAGGAAAATCAGAAACAATTCATTTATCCTTGCTCCACAACAATTTACTGCCAAGTGAGAATCGTATGCATTCGTAGTTTCTCTATTCGTGTATTGATTCAATCTTCTCTACATTCATGCATCCAAAATAAATGTTCCTTCGGACCAGCTCGGCTAATATCCCTAACAACTTCTTCCATATCTAGATTAAGTTGCACGCATATTACTCTTTAAGATTCTACCTTATTACTGAAACTTGCATGCTAACATTTTAATAACAGTTCTAAATCATCATATATAATTTACTTATATATGCTCCAAGTTTATATGCTCCAAGTTTAAGCTTTGAACTTGTACTAACAGCTTTTGCTATTTGATGAAGTATTTTTGTGATATTTTTTAAACTTTTTTCTATTGAGAAATGTGTTTGCAAGCATTTATTTATATCAGTTAATGTGTGAAAGCAAATGTTATTATCTGCTTAACATTAGCAGGTATTAATAACACGTTAGATATTAATGTTATAAAAAATACAAATTTGGTATTTATGTTATAATATGCATATTTAAATAATTATTTCCATTTATTAAAAAGGTTTTGATGAATATTTCAATAAATATAAAGCAATTCTTGGAAGTATTAACATCAATAAATAAAAATAATAGCTAACAAAGTAATAAATTGAATAATTAATAATAAATTTCTTATCAACTTCAATTATAGTTTTATAAAATTTTACAATCATTGTAGGGCAATGTATGATACATTATAAAGCAAAACCAACCGTAATATTGTAACTGAGGGAATTCAGAAAAACTCTTTGTCACCGAAACGTTTCTATGACAGGGATGTCAAACTTTTATCCTTATACTTATTTACATAAAAGTTGAAAATATTTTTGTATTTTATCATAAGTTTTGATTGTCTTCCATTTTGAAAAGTGAAATAAAATGTTTGTATTAAATTGAAGTCATTTTATGTTGATTTGTTAATTTTAAAGTTTTTGTAAAAATTTAATTTTCTCTCCGAGATTTAAAAATTGTTGTTCTTCTCTGTCACATTACTGTTCACTTTTCACTTCAGATCCTTTGTATTATCCATATTTTTAAATATTTTTAAAAAGTTCTCAAAAGACTTAGTCGTTTAGCATATGTAATTATTTAAATCTCATACAACTCTGGATGAATAACATTTCAAATTTGTCTATTGCCATTTTTTCTGAGAAATCTACAATTTTCGAAATTTTATACATACATATTCATTATATTTAATTCCTTGTTAAGGTTAATAAGAAATAATATGCACATTCTGGAACTTTCATCAAATTAATAATATTAACTTAATTAATAATATAATATTAACTTGTGAATCTAAATTTATTAAGAACTTTTTCTACAAATATTGTATTATAATTTCTACAAAAGTTAAAAAACAAATTAATTTTTCTATATTATGTGTTGTTATATAATTTTCAATATTATGTGTTCTATATTATGTAAGATATATGTAATTAAGAGATAAGATTAAAATATTCATAATAAACCATTGATACAATTATAGCTTGCTATTAATTCTTATCAATGATGTCAACTGTGTAACTTTGATACTCAGTAAAATTATTAATTGTCAATAAAAATCTACAGCACATCAGTCAATTTTTCAATTATTTTTAATTAGGTATAATCAATCAATGTCATATTTTTTAATCGCTGTAAAACACATTTGTAGATTAATGAGCACTTTAACAGAATATGCTGTTTATTTCATTATGCTCTTCATTATTGAAAGTACATAAATGCCATAATATTGTGTTGTAAAAATAAATTTTTTTTTATTCTCATACGGGTATTTACTTTCATACATATTTAAAATTAAAAACATTAATTTTTTTTTATTTTATTAATGCTTATAAATTTAATGAGGCAAGAATTTATTTGATTGTTCTCAAAACAATGAAAATATAATAGAAGCAAATTAATCATATAAAAACAATCCTTGTTGAAACAAATAAATTATCTTTCATTATATTAAGAAATAATAAAACATAAAGACTGTAATAGTCTTCTTTCACAGTTTTAATTTGAAGGAAAGTTGTAGAATATTCACATTATGCAGATAAATCTTTTATCTTTTGTTAATTCTATTAGTAATTGAAAAATAATCAAATGCAAACGCAATAATATGTTAGAAACAAATGTTTAATTTCCCTATGTATTCTAAAATGCATAATTTATTTAAAATGGCTTCAACTAATCATTGATAATTAATATAATTTTACTATTACATCAAGAATTTAATTCTTAGATTATGACAAAAATAATTCCCCTTACTATTAAATAGACTTAAAGCGTTTCAACATTTTTCCCTCTTTCCTTCTCTATCTTTTATTAAA
The DNA here is from genome assembly GCA_026290005.1 of Latrodectus geometricus. Lineage (NCBI taxonomy): Eukaryota > Metazoa > Arthropoda > Arachnida > Araneae > Theridiidae > Latrodectus > Latrodectus geometricus. Next base: position 11,289 of record JAPDSC010108263.1, read on the forward strand.
GAAAATACAGAATATAAAACTAATTATATCCTATTAATATAAACGATATTATCATATAAAGTATATTTCGAAATATTTTACGCAAGTTAATTTTAAAATTTTTTAATCCCGTTAATAAAATGGTGTATTAGGTAAACATATAAATTTAATAAAATTCAAAGAATATTTAAGTAAACACATGGCTTCAAAGAAATATATGATCAGATAACCAACAAATAAATTTTAACATGTTTTCTAATATACTCTCTTTTAAGCTTTCTTATTTATAAATTAAAAATCTGTGGAAAATAAAATTTAAAAAATATGCTTTTATATTATTCTATTAAAACCCCGTGGTTTATATATATAGTTTACACATTTAGCAAATATTTTAGTTGTAAACTTTAATGTATACCTATTTAAGATCCCACATAAGTTACAAAAGTTCTGCATATTTCAGACCTTAAACAAATATTTTAGTCATAATGTTAAGTCTATTTATTTATTATTATAGAATTATCTATGTCAACAATTTACAGACATAGCTCAAGCAAAATTAGTTTTTAAGGATCTCTAGGCTTATGAATTCAAGAATATTTTTATTTTTAAAAAAGTCTTTATAAAAATTTATCTTTAGGGGAATTCTCATTTTCCAAAGAATTCCCCTTGGTTTAAAATTATTTAATTAGTAAAATTAGTTATTTTTATTATATTTATTTAAAATAACATACTTTCTTTGAATTATCAATACAATGATAGCTCTTATTTATCATTCCATTACGTAAAAAATGACAGTTTGAAAATTTCAAAATATTTACAATTTTTATTAGAAAATATTTACAATTTTTATTCAAAATATTTACAATTCAAATTAGAAGATTGCAAAATATAATACAAAATTAGTAGCATAGTAGTATTATTTAAGCTAACATTCTAATATCAGAATTTTCATACAATAACAAGATAGTTTCATAATATCGTGATTTTTAACAAAAGTCCAATCAAAATGAATTCCCAATTTTTATCAGTACATATCAGAAATAATATTCAGTATATACATACTATACGTTTAAATAGAAAAATAGCGTATTTAATATTATTTAAAACACCAAAAAGCTTATAAAACTACAGAAACACAATGGTGTTAGGGTTTGACTAATGTTAGTAAGCATACAACCCCTGGATCTGATAAGACTATTTGCAAATCCAATAAATTTCGATATGGAGCAATTTCTTAAAAGATATTTAGCTAGGCGTCCAACATGACCAAAATCACTTTAATGTCTAGCACTTAGGTGGTCAACAGAATAAAAGTTTAATATCATAAAAGTAGATTTGAATCACTTGGAAGAGAGAAACCTTGGAAGTATGGTTTATTGCACTCTCATATTAAAACTATAGGCCACCATACAGGATGCTTGCATGTATATCATATTTCACATTTACCTTTAAGCGTAATTGAAGAAAAATATGACTCCATGTGGCCATTTTTCATTTTTCATGTATATTTCTCACAAAATCTAAATGTTTAAGCAAGTATATCTAAAAACAAAATAAAAAATAAATTTTTGCTGCAAGGAAATAGTAATTTTAGTAAATTCATTTCATTCACCTTTTTACATTCCAATTTTTATTTAATGCTGTTGATAAATTTCTAAATTAAAGGAAAAAATGTGTAACATTTTTATCAGTTAATTGATTTTATGAGATAAATTAAATAAGGTGTCATAAGATAATTTAAAATATATTTCTAAATTATATAAAAAAATGTGTATCATTTTTATGAGCTGATTGATACTATAAATTTATTAATTGAATTATTCACATAATTTATTGATGAAATATATACTTTTACATGTATATTTTAACTAAAATACATGTTATAATAAAACTAATTAAACAGAAAAACTTTTATTTCTTCAGAAATGGTATTCATTTCTTAATCAAAAAACCTCGAATTAATTAAGGTGTCAAAAATAAAACAATCAGAATATTTGTGTGTTAAAAATTAATATTAAAAATAGTCATAAATTATAAATATCCATTTATTAATAATAATGACTTCATTTCTTATTATAAGTATTGCCATTGGATGCCTATCTCTGTCGCCATATATTCTTAATAATGGCACTTGAAAATGTAGTTCCTACATTACTGTTGTTTTAATCTTTATATTTCTACCCTTAATTCTAATTGTGTGACGCGTGATGTTTCAACTAAATAATGAAAAACATCATGTGTTGCATTTGTTGTAACAATCTTCACTGAAAAAGTTGTGAATTACCCTAGTTTAGGATGTTATCCTGGTTTATCCTCAATAAAATACATATGATTGATAGTTAAAGAAAAATTGGTCCCTCATTACCAAAGATATTTTCTGACGTAAAGGTGAAGCTGAAAGATGAGAAGTAATATAACTGTTATTTTTTTTTTACAATTTCCTTCTGAATTAGCATATAAATTTATAAATGCAGGTACAAGTATGAGAGTTAGCTATATTAACATTGGTTTATGCTTTTATATGTATCCACTCTTTGAACTCGTTTTAAATGTAATTATTTATTATTCACAGTATGATATATTTGTTTATAATAAATATCATTTCGTAATTCATATTTTTTTCAAATACAAGGATTTTAATAGCCTTGAGTGCATATGTTAATTATCGATGAAGCCAAGAATAACTCGATTGTAATAAAAAAAGGTTAATTTGAGAAATCAGTGAGAAAATATTTTAGAACAAATAGAAGGACTTGTTTCAGAGTTTGGCCACTACTATGTGATGAAAGCTATAAAACAAAAAACCCCTCCTGGCTTGAATAATTATTTTATATAAACGAGCATCTATTGATTATAAAAATTATCAGAAAGTGACTTGCATATGATTTCTTTCAAAATGTTTTCGACTATCATGGTAAGTAAAACAACTTCTAAGATACTTTCAGTTGATCTAAAAATTATATAAAAAAAAACATAACTGGCCAAATTTGAATAAAACCTTTATAGATTATCGTAGGTATACCATGTATTAACATCATAGAAAAGCTTTCGACGTGTTGATTATTATTCTGCCATTTGCTTTTATGTCCTGATAGGAACAGTTGTGCAGCTTATCAGAAAAATATATATACCAAATTTAATGTTTGCCAAAAATGAAACAAAGTCTAAAACAATCAAATATAGGCAGAAGATCCTCACGTTCCTCGAACGTCAACACACGTATTGCTGCTGTCAAAGCACGTTTGAAAATTGCAAAGGCCATGAAAAATTTATATACCCTAAATAAACTAATGCAATTGGACGTGATTACAGAGGACGCCTCAAGTAAAAATTACCTGCTTCAGTCTTCAGTAATAGGCATGTTGGATACAATGAAAGAAATCAGGTTTACGTGATTTCTTCAATTTTGTTAATTGGACTCGTCATAACCTAATGGTAGTATCGTAATATTCAAAGTGAAAGTTATAACTTTTTGACATTCATTGTTAAATAGCAATTAACAGATGTTGCATTTCTGTTTCTTATATATCTGTTGGTGAGATTTTGTTGAGGAGTGACTTATTTCTTACTAAATATATATCACGAGCAATATATACTAAATATATATTGCTCTCGTTAATATATATCTTAACTATCAGGAAAATTCATGATCGAAGATTTTCAGCAATGTATATAATATATGTGCATATGCGTTTCTATGAAATTCATTTTTAGATGATATTATCCACAGTGTCATTTTTTTTAATTCCTGGTAATAATATAATTATGCTGGTAAGAATAAATTGGTTGTGATTGCACTATCTTTAAAATAAATTTCAACTATATTTGTTGTCATTCATCGATTAATTTTTGTTCAAATATTTGTTTACTGAAATTGCATTTTAGAAGAATTATTATTCACCATATTATAGTGATCTAATTATTTAAATCTTATTCGTCTGATCAAAATATCCATTATTATCTTGATAGTACAGTTTGTTTATAATAATCACAGTTGGATGTAATAGAGTCAAATATTTCGGGGATGTACTTTTTCACAAGAAATAAGATAAGATAGCTATATCGTAAAACAGATTTTGAAAATAAGATTTATTTTCCCAATGATGTTATTAATGAAATTCAATTTATCATTATTAATGATTATATTGATAAATACAAAGGTACAAACAAATTTAACTCATTACGTCTTTCATTGAATATCAAATTTTGTCGATTGCGTATTCGGTCAAAATATATATGCAGTCAATTAAAGCATCATTTCATATCATTAAAAGTAAATACCGTTTTAACAGCCTTTAAAAATATTAAATTATTTGTCATACATTTAATTCCATTGATATTGTTTGTTTGAATCGCACATAACGCGAACTTCTAGTGAAATATTTCTTGTAGGGATATACCAATTATTGATTTCATCTTTTTCGCAACAATATCAAGAAGTTTTCGCATTGAATCTTAACATTCATTTTATTACATATTTTATGTTTCAGCTATAAATTCAGTTTAATATCAATGGAATGTTACACCTGGGACGAAATGAAAATTCGCAGTTTACTACGCTAAGTATATTTCTGACAACATTTCAGTAAAATCTTTTATTTCCATTTTTTACACAAGCATTTAGATAAAATGATAAAGCATGTTTGAAAAATGCATAAGCAGATAAATTTGGGTCCTCATTTCTTGAGAAAACATTTTTTATATTTATGAATTACGAAATACATTTAAAAAAGGAAAACCAGTAATAAACTGGAAAATATTAATATCGAATTTATTTGCTGGAAATGAGCACTGTATTGAAATTAAAAATTAAAATAGCATATATACATAAAATAACATACACACAAGTAAAAGGTATAAAATAAGATGTAAATTTAATGCTTAAATGATTTATTTCCTTAGAGTAATTTTTACAAATATTTATTTAATAAGATAATACTTTCGTAAGAAAAATTTATAACTTTCCTCATAAACATTAATTTTTAAACACAGTTAAGTGAAAAAAACTAATTGAAGCTGATAATTTTCCTAAAATTAGATTTAAATGATAATTTATATGAAATTGTTTTTTTAAATGACAGCTACTACGGATTTATATAATTGTATTAGCTACTAAATATATATCCACAATATTAACACAATATTTATGTTAATATTGATTCAGATTGTGTAGAAATATATTTGAATTCAGTATTCTGCTGTTTAGAGCCGATTAAATTTTGATAAAATTATGGGGAATATTTTAACTGCAAAGTATTGAAAGCTTAACGAATTTTATATAATATATTTAACTTTAAATAATTTAAAAATAACATTTCCTAAATTATTTTGATAGTAATTCATATTCACATTATTTATGTCACGTATCATTTAAATTGTTGTTTCCTGAGAAAATATGTATTTGATATTTTCCTATCTTATAAATAAAAATATTTCTTTTGGTGAATATTTTTGACACGTAGTTTGGGAAAATATATTTGAGACTTAGTATATGCTAAATGTATTTTTGTTCGATATTCTTAAAATAACCATAGTACATTCAAAATTCAAATTCAAAATTAGGATTTTGGCACACATGTCAGAATAAAGCTTATTAATTAAATTTGGTATTGGTTTTTAATGTTCAAACAAATTTTAAATAAACTTTATAAGTCAGTTCTGTATAAATCTCCATTGAATAATCATTTTAAAACATATAATGAATCATTTTAATAAACATTTTAAAATATTGATATCAACATGAAGTAATGCTCAGATTTTTATATTTTTATTACAACTTCATCAAACATTGCTTTTTTATAGTTAATTTATAACAGCTTAAATTGTTTTGCAATATTTAATTGTTCTTTGTAGCAATTTACATTACAATAACGTTTACGAAAAACGTTTTACAAAAAATATCACTAATAATTTTGGAGATTTTTATACATATTTTGAATATTTTGTTTTCATAATGTATTGGTAATGTAACGAAATTTATTAAGAATTATTAAAGACTTTAATTAATAATCGTACTGAAAACACATAGGTATTGCGCAAGCAAAACTTTTCAGTAATCGATTTTACATCTTACATTTATCATATTAACATATATTATTGTTTACAAAAAGAATCATTAAATATAACTGAAATACATTTATTCGGTAACTGAATTAAAAATTAAAAATAAAATTTATTAATTTAATATTCTGAAGAACTTGAAATATAATTCATGCTAATATCTGATGTGATTTCGAGATTATTATAAAAATATTCAAAAATATATATCACAAATAATGAATAAATAATGATATTCGTTAAAATTGCAAATAATATTTATTAATAAGAAAAACAAATGCGTCAAATAATACGAGAAAAACTATGTATAATTTTTTCATAAAGATTGGTGGTACAAAACTAACCTTAATGAAATTATTACATTGAAATCAGAATAAATTTTTAAATCAGTGTAGTCTATTGAAAGTATTTTTAAAAAAGTTGTAAATTTTATTTAAAATGTTTAATTTTTGAACAGTCAATGAGTTTAAATTTAAACGTTTCACCTGTTTAGTATAAAATTAAACATTTAAAGAGATCCGTGATCAATTATGGAAAATATAAATCTCACAGTTTTATAAGATGCCAAAAAATAAAGATTTGTTTCACGAGAAGAAAAAGATCAGGCTTAAGAGAACATTTTTATGTAATTCCTATTATCCTATAGTAAACTCTAAGCATAGCAGCTACAAAAAATTTTATGTATATAAGAAGATATTTCTTTTTATTCTATGAAGTTAATTATTAAATATTTGATAGATTTATTGAAGGAAAGGAAATACAATTGGTGTTATGGTGTTAAAAAAAATTTTTATCATTCTCACAACTAATGTATTCAAAACTACACTGAATGTTAGATGTAAAATATTAAATTTATAATTAAAAAAATTATAACAGAAATTAATTTTGAAAATATAATACTTCATATTTTCATTGATATTATTTTTGGAAATCTAAGGGATTAAAATCATATTTTAAATTTAAGGGATGCAATGGTATTTTATATATATTAAAATTTCAATATTATTAGCCATTTACTTAGATAAAAATAAAAATTTAAATCTCCAAAGTTGTATATTCTTGTATAAATGATAATTGAATAATAAATGAATTAAATAAGTCCATACATTTTTATCATTGAGTGGTTTTTGCATATTAATTAATTATATACTCTCTTAAAATATATAAATATACATATTGCAGAATATATGATAGATAAGTTTGGAAAACATAAATTTTAATCTCTAATAGAGTATTGTAAAATTATTATTATCAAGTAATATATATTATTCAGGAGAAACATATAAGGACATATTATTCTTCCGGAGAAATCTCCTCTTGTGTGAAAAATATTATATTTGCATTTTGATATAATTATATCTCACATTTCTTTCAAATTTTTTTTAATAAAAATAATGTTGACCAATTTAAGAAATGAATAAATCTTTTCAGAAAACTGTAAACTTATTAATGTTCTAATGTTTTTTCTGAAGAATTTCAATTTAGCTATCGATTAACAATTTGAATGCTATTATTCAAAAATAATTTGAAATTTTTCTATTTCAGAAATTTAATAGATATGAAATGCAAAATAAAATTCAATTGTGACTCTTAATAAAAAACATCTAAATATTTTTAATATCATCTAATTCTTTTTAAAGAAATTATCGTGTGATATTAAAAATTGCCAAAGGTAAATCAAGTAATAGCTCCTCTGAAAATAAATTAAGGAGAATGAAAGTGCTGTATCATAATTGAATGAATTTACATCAAATTTAAGAATCATTTCTGTTCCTTACAATGAGAATATCATTTGTAATAAATAGATTAAAATGATTCAAACCCAAACAAATATATAAAATTAATAAGACATCTCAGTAGTCTTTGATAACTTGTTGGTTATATCGCTAGTAAACACAGAGTCATTGTTAAATGACAGTTTCCTTTATTGTGATAATCACAAAATTAGTTTAATTACTTAGCAAGGAAAGTCAGTTGATTCACTTCGAAAGTGCTGTAAAACAACTTTGCCAATCACTTCGTTGTTTACAGCTGTTACGAAATTGGGTCATAATTTGTGTGACAATGTTATCGAAAATAAAGGCTTAGTAAAATGGAAATTATCGGAAGAGAACGTCGCTTGTAATTATGTATGAACGCCATTACGCCAGTAAGATACAATTAAGTAAATAACAAGTTTAAAGAAATAAAAATATCTTAAACATTTGTCTAAAAGGAAAAAACAAAGAGTTTTATAATATTTAGAGTTCTAATATTCAAGACACCATTAAAAGAGACGATATATTCAATTAAAACATCTTCAAACAAATAAAATAAGCATATATTTATTAAATTTCAAATTGAAAATTTTACATTGTTTTAAATTGTGAGTTCCATTTCATCAAACTGTAGTGTCATAAATTACCAAAAAATTATTTTTATACCTAGAAAGTTCCAAAATTTATCAGTTCATATATTTGTGCGCTGTTTCACTGGAGAAGATAAAATGATGTGAAAGTTTTCAATTAAGAAATATTTTACACCAAGATTATCAGTTCTTGTATAACTAAAATTGCTAAATTAAATAATAAATAAAGATATGAGGGACACTTGGAAAATATACAAAACAAAACATTAAAATAAATAAAGAAATTGGAACAAAAAGGTCCTTATTTTTTTTTTTTCATTTTAAATACTGTTTCTTTGATTCGTATAATTCAATTCACTTTTCGAACAGAAAATATTTTAAATTAGTCAAATTTATTCTATCGTACATCGAGCACGTAGCATCGTAGTACAATTTATTCCATCGTAGCACAAAACAAGATATGGTTTTATGTTGTAATATGAGAAAAACGTTGTTACTTACATATTATCCTATCAACCATTTTCACTAAAAGAAATTATATCGTCAAATGCTGCAAATGTTTTTCAAAATTTCAAAGAAAACAATGGAACGTCTAACTTATAGATTTTTTTTAAACAAATAGATAAATACTTAACTTTTAATTCATATATTAATTTTATAATTCTATATTTAAAATTCAAATGCGTAGGAAATAAAAAATAATTAAAACGGCTGCATCATTACAGTTAAAATTATAGAATAGAACATTAAGATTAATCTTAAATTAATTATTTATAGCAAATCTAATTATGGAAACATTAATGACCAAATCCTCTCTTTGAAGGGTTGTTAAAAACTTTGAAATATATAAAGATTCACACTGAAGTGGGGAAAACCGTTTTAATCAAAAATAGAAATCAGTTTGTTGAAAAGAGAGTCTGTACAAATTGTAGTTTTATTATTGATTATTGAAGGTATGATCGGGGGAAAATTTGTCTGATGGGTCTAAAAATAATCAATATTTCATTTTTCCACTCAACGTAGCATAGTCAATTCAGTTTAAAAGTATGATTTCATATATTAAGCAAATTTGGTCCATTTGATAAAGTTTAATTCAATATGACAAAATGCGTTGTACAATAGGAACATTTTAAAAAGAATATAAATGCATTTGCAATCTCCTTAATTTCATTTAATGTTTTCGTTATACTTATTAGTCTTCAAATATTTCGAGTTTAATCATTGATGAATATATGCTCTTCAATATTTATGATTTAAGTTTCCTTACAGTAAAATCTCATAACAAAGCACTAATTTTATTCCTTTTTTACATTTTATATATCAATACAAATGTAAAAAATTTTAATTCTTTTATAAATAATACAATCTATATTATGCAATTGGTGCATAAAGAGTAATATAATTTAAAAGCTGTCATTTTAACTATTACTATTTAACTATTATAGTAACAAGAAGAAAGGAAAATATAATTATAAGTAGCAGGTGTAAGCTTATATTATAGAATGACTTAGTGGTACTCCAGTTATACCATTAGTTTCATACCAGTGTTTTCAGTTATATTGTAAAGAATGTATCTTTTTGCACATATCAAATAATTTTCAAAATCAAATTGTATTTTGAAAAGTGTTATTGGCTAGTACGTATTTTATAGATTTTGTATTTAGAATAAAAAAAAATATATTTCAGAAAAATTTAGACCTAAATTCTTCCTTATTTGCGAAAGATGTTTTGGTCTACTAGTTTTGAAAATACTGGAAAATCAATATAATTGTCTTCATAACTAAGTATACAGCAATATGAATTCATGCTATGAGTATACTTAATTTACTTGTTATATGAGAAAAATTATAATATTTATTCAAAATTTCATAAATATTTTGAAGGAATATTTACATGTATGAATATTTACATTTACTTAAATTTAGGTTAAAAAAAGTGAGAACTCTATTGTTTTTAGCAATTATTGACTTGAAATTGATTTTGATTACAGGCATTTACAATATCCTTTAAAATAATATGAATTATAGATTTTTGAAATCAAAGAGATCAAAAGTGGATAGTTATGACACAAGGAACATAAATCGTGTCACTTTTTGAATGTAAATTAAAGAAATTTTAAATAAATTGAAAATTATTTTCGCATCCATCTTTTCTAATCCGGAAGAAAATGTAAATATTTAAATTATAAATTATTTACTAATATAACCCTAAGAAAAAATATTCTATTTTTCAATGTTTAAAAATCACACAAAATACAAAGACTGATATCAAAATAAGTAAAATTAAATTGCAATTAAAATTACAAATTAAGGTAATTTCTGTTATGATTTTCCATGCTGATGTTTATGCTTACATATATGAGCACTTTATTTTGCAAATAATTTTAGTAGAAATGAAATGAAATCATTGTTCTGGTCAATATTTCACAAAGACGAGAAATAATCTATAAAATTATTCGTTGGTAGAAATGTTGATGAGAGAATTTCTTATTTTATAGATATCTATTTCAAAAAAATTTAATGGATTTTGAATAAGAGTTTTTATGTATACTAGTTATACATATGGTTATAAAATAGTTCACTTTACTCTGATATTCCAATGAAAGAAAAGTATTTAAATTGTAGAAAATTTGCAATTTGTAACATATGATTTCGATGATTATATATGAACATCGATGATTTTTTTCTAAAACATCTTCAAACTCCATTTTTTCTAAAATTTGAATTCATATAAGAATTAATCAATTAACTTGACATGAAGATTTTAAATTATTTATTAAAGTAAAAAAATGTAATCCAATAACACATGTACATTAGCTAACATTTTTAGAACAAATTACAAAATTCAATATTTATTTCTTACTTACTCAAGTAACTTTAAAATGAAAATTTTCAATTATACATTAAAATAAGAAATTGTGATCTAATAGCTTTACTATTAATCAAACATTATTTTTATTCAATGATTAATTAATGAAACATATGTACATTAACTAACATTTTTAGTACAAGTTACAAACTTCAATATTCATTTCTTAATTATTCAAAATTTAAAAGCCTAATTCTTGAATTTTAGGTGAATTTCTCAGTGATTATAAAATGCAATTCTTAGTTAATTTGAAACTTGCTTTAAGGCCATTTTATTATTGATATGAAGTCTTTTAAAATTAAATTCGATTCTTTTAAAATCGTAAATTATAACAGAGAAATATAAAAAATTTGTTGTGATAGATTTTTACTACTTTTATTTCCTTCATTAACATTCCAATGATTAATTGCTATTATAAATTTATTCTCTCATATAGAAAGTTCTCCCTTTTTATTTAAAATTTTGTATTATTAATAATGTATTTGTGATGCATTACTAATAATACAAAATTAAGGCAAAATATTTTAGAGAACATATGTTATGACAGACAATTAAGTCATTTCCTACGAAGGGAGGAAAATATGTTTTAATCTTATCTTGAGTCTGATAGAAAATTTAAATCCTTAAGAAAACTACTTTTTCACAAACATATTTAGGAAGATATTTGTTCTAAAAAGATTTTTGAAAGATACCATGAAGTTTCAGATATTGGTATCAGATTTGCATTATTTTTGCTAATCATGTAGCAAAAGATCATATAAGAATTGGTAACTTGCGTTGTCTTAGAAAATATTTTTCACTTCTGTAATACATAAATTTTACACTTTACGAAATGCTAGACTGCTGGTTTGAACCAAAAACATGCAATGTTTTGCAATTTTTATAGTTTCTGAAGTATTCATTTTCTACCTTACTTAATATGATTAGAGTAAAATTCTTCTAAAATATTATAGGTAAACATTAATATATATATATATATATATGTATATATATATATATAAATCTTAGATTTATTGTCTTTATAACAGTCATTCATCGACACATGAAATGGAAAATATATTTATTGATTCTTTTAAACTTAAAAAATTTTATCAAATTAAATTAGAATTAATTAATAAAAAAACAGCTTCTTTAATTCTTATGCTTTCAAGTATTTTAATCCTTTTGTGTTAGATCTCCTTTTTCAATAAGTCCCATTTTTTTTCTTGCGTAAAACTAGATATCCTGAGGGATATGTTAAAACTGTATAATTAAACTTCTTAAAAAATTTTTGTGAATATAAAAATTTTTATTTATTTTTCATGATTATTTTCTATAGATTTTTTTCAAGAAATGCTTAATCAAATTTTATATAATCCATATAACATAATATTAATTTTTTTCAAGTACGTATTTTGCTTTTGCTGCGAAAAATAAGTTCTGAGATAAACAGAATCATTTTAAATTTATCCAGTTTTTGAGCAATGTAATTGGTTTCTGTCTATGGAAAAAATTTCTTTTAATACTTTTATTGATTCCTTTGCAGTAGTTTTCAGGAACAAATTCATTTGTAATATTCTTTGTAAACATATTGAAATAATTTTTCAAGATTTTCAAGAATTGACATCTGCAATTTCCAAATCAAAGTACAATCTGTTTTTTTTATATATATATTCTTGATCTTCAGTTATTTTTTTTGGATATTATTTTTTATAAATAGAGACTGTAATTATAATAAACGCTACAGTTTTAATTTAAAAATCAAGATTTTGAAAAACATTTTGGTTAAAGTTTCAGAATTTTTCTCGCAAGAAATTATTTGGATCACATTTTAAGAAAATCTTAAGAATGTCAGCTAAGTATCAATTATTTGAAAACACTGTCATCGGGTCCGTTTGCAATAAAGACGATTATTAAAATTTGAGTTATTTATTGCTGATTTTCAGGTACCTGTAAAAAACAAGATGGAGTTAGTACTTAAGCAAAAAGAGTGATATACATAAATATTTTTAAAAATCAACTTTATAAAAGTGAACATTTCTTAGGCATGAAATAAAACGCTAAAAGCTTTAGGATTAACATTTTAAGATTAGTAGTAATTGCAATCACAAATATTTAAAAAATTTATTTTAAATACAAAAAAACTATACGTAAAATAAAAATATAGTATTATAAGAAAAATATTTTTTCTTAAAAAATATAATAATTTCAACCATGTTATGCATAACAAACACCATGGCAACAAACTTTCATAGATAAATAACTTAAGAACATTATGATTGTTATAATGATATAAATATTGATCAGAAAAACCTACAGCCAGACTCAAATCCAAATACTCGTCGCCAATCCATCCTTTAAATGGCTGGATGACATCATAGTTATCTTGGATAACGTCTTTGAAATACGAAGGATGATTGAAGGGTTTCTTTTTTCCCTTCTTGACTTCAGCATTTTCCTCCACAAAATACTGGTATTTATAAACACCACGACGGTTGAAGTTAACACTGAAAGAAAAATTTATTCCTTTATTATGGCAACTATGATAAATAATAAAAATTTGCAAATAATTATCTCTTTCATTAAAAAAAAAACAATGAATGCTTTATATTATAGATACTTATAATAATATAACTTTTATCATTTTAAAAAATTATAAAATTATATTTGTCATTGTTATATGCTAAACTATATAGAAAAGGAATTTATCAAAAATATGATTAATTAATGAAATATGATTAATAATTTTAGTTTTAATAAATTTCATGGAAATACAAATTTTATATAATGCTTCTAAATAACAGATAATTTTGATATTATGAATGTGTGTCATTGTAATATTAACTTATAATTTTAGAATTTCTTACAGCTAACATTTTTAGTTAGCTGTAAGATATTTTATGATATTTGATACAATGATATTTTATTTTAATTATAAATGATAAAAGCGTTGTACACAAAATAAAAAAGATATATTAGCAGAATTTTAAACTATAACCTGAAATAATTAATGCAGTATAAAGAAGAATTATTTAAAATAATGAACGCAAAAATTCTTCGCAAAAATTTTTAATAAAATCTGAAAATGGAAGGTAATTTTCTGAATTTCTTGGTGATGACGTAAATATAAGAGCTGTCAAAAAACACAACTTCTTCATAATTATTATTATAATTAATCTCTATGGTGTAATAAAAATTCAGTTTGTCAAATGAGTTAGGATATCCGCAAAAAAATCGCCGACAACAATTGGCAGCGAAATTATACTGCAGCTGTGTGCCTAAGAGCTCAATTACTTTAATGGCAAAAGTATATCATATATTTATGTAAATATATTTTTAGATGCTGTTTTGTAAAACTAATAAAAGATTCCGAATTAAGTTTTCAGTTTTGATTAAAACGTTTTGCAAAATGTAAAATCAATTTAATGCATTTGAGCAATTGGCAGCGAAATTATACTGCAGCTGTGTGCCTAAGAGCTCAATCACTTTAATGGCAAAAGTATATAATATATTTATGTAAATTGATTTTTAGATGCTGTTTTGTAAAACTAAATAAAAGATTCCGAATTAAGTTTTCAGTTTTGATTAAAACGTTTTGCAAAATGTAAAATCAATTTCATGTATTTGAGCAATTGGCAGCGAATTTATACTGCAGCTGTGTGCCTAAGAGCTCAATCACTTTAACGGCAAAAGTATATCATATATTTATGTAAATTGATTTTTAGATGCTGTTTTGTAAAACTAATAAAAGATTCCGAATTAAGTTTTCAGTTTTGATTAAAACGTTTTGTAAAATATAAAATCAATTTCATGCATTTACTAAAAACTGTTTTAAATATTTTGTAAGTTTAAATATGATGTACAGACCAAAATTTGTTTATTTTGAATCTAATATATATTTCCAAATTCAAATTATTCTTCTGTTTATTCTGATTGAATATAGTAAATTTTAGAAAAAAAAGAATATTAATTGGAAGAATGATTTATTTTGTATTGAGTTAGTTCTTAGAAAACTATATGGAAATTAAGTTTTATAAGAATAAAATTTTGTGATGATATATATTTTAAGATATAGTTAAATAAAGTAATATAAAATATTCAAAATTAAGTTATGACTATTATGTAAGTAACTTTAGAATAATTTTAAGAGCAATTTTCTCAGAAATTATTTCATATATTTTATTTACAAACATTATGGAATTTTTGCGAAACAAATAAAATCCGTTATGTACATACATTTATTACCGAAAAAAGTAGTTTATCTTAAAAACATTCAATCTAAATAAAAAAAAATTATGATTTGAATGCCATGCATCAAGAAATTGAATCCACATTCAACAAAATGTTTTAGAAATTAAGACTATTCATGTTCTACTACTAAAAATGTTCTACTACTAAAAGTAACAAAACAAAAAATGTTATATTTTTCAGTATCTTATGCAAAAACGATTTCTTGAAATTAATTTAGTTTTATTTTGTCACAATATAAATTATTTGGGATTGATTATATACATAAAAATTTAATTATGTATTTAATTTTTTCGTTAATATGCGCTTTTGGACCCCTACTCTGCCAACTTGGCGATAAATGCACCAAGCGAGGTAAACCGAACGTTTTTATACCTAATGAGCTCTTTATGGCAACCTCCTAATCTTTTTTTTTTTAACTCAAATTTAAATTTATAGCTCAAATGTAATAGCAAAAATTATACTTCAAGAAATTCGACTTACATTTTTTTTTCTCAACCGCTTTCCTAAGCCAAAAGGCATCGTAATTGTTTTCAATGCAGATAGTACAAAGAAATTGAATTCAAAGTTTCAAAATAATCGCAGTTTATAAATCACAAAAGCGCAGACTATAATTACAAAATTTTCAAAAGAAATTTAAAAAATTCAATGAAACAATATGGTTTTAAAATTTAATAATTGTTGTAATTAGCAGAGGTGTCTAACAATGAAAATAAATATTATTAAATGCTTCATCTTTTTAAAATATTGATAACAATTGCTTTTAAACAAAGAAACAATAATTATTTCTTTAATATAGCTTATTTAAAAAATCTCACCTATAGTTTTTTTTTCTACTCTATCATTGTACATAAAAAATTTTCGTATGCTGTGTTTAATATATTATTAAATAAATACACATCTAGAAATATAATTCTTTAATTATATTAAAAGATCATTTTCAAATATTTTTTATTGCTTAATTTAACACACCTTCATGTTTTACTTCTTATACTTTAGTCAAAATTTTACTTATCATCATTTCAAAAATATCAACTCATTTTTCAGTGTTTGCCTGAAAAAAAATTATTTTTTGCAATTTTTTTAACGAATTTCGAAACTTGTTACCTGTAATAAATATCTAATGGTTCAACTGGTTTTTTTTTTTTTTTTCAAAGTTTGTAAGTTTTTAACAATTATTAGTCGTCAT
>JAPDSC010108270.1:0-10117 GCA_026290005.1 Latrodectus geometricus
GTTCAAATACGTCTGTTCTAGACCGTCTTCCGTCTTCATCTGCTCTTCTCTAACACTTGACACCAGGATCGCTGTGGAAGCAGCAAGTGTTGAGATGATGTCATGAAGTGGAGTAGGGTCATCTGGCATATCTCACACTCGGCCATTCTAAACGCTCAGGTCTTCTAAGCGACGAGAGTAACAGCAGCTGCAAAATACAAGGAAACAGAGGAAGGCGCAACCAACAAGAGAATAACTAACAAAATAGAATTTTCTTTTTATTTAACAGCAAATTAAGGAGACACGTCTTTTAATTTGTGAAGATCAGTCTTAAGTTCTTGGATGTCCCTCATAAGCTGTGTGAACCGTCTTCTTCGTCTTTATAATTCTCCGTTGCTCGGATTTTCGTTTGATTTTGCTTATTCTTATCATATGCGAAAGTATCGCAAACATCTTGATATAATGCACAAGTAATCTTATACAAGGAAAAATATATAAATGGATACACAATTACTTAAAATAATAGTGACGAAAAATGTTATATATATCTAAAAAACTCTGAAATAACAATATATAGGAATAGTTCAGTAATAGACACAAATATATTAAACATAAGCTAATAGTTTGTTGAAAAATTATTTACACATTTGACCAAGGCTTCATTAAATCTGCAGAGGAAGATGTTGTATTAGGACCTTCATGATTACCAATTTTTTCTACTTCATATCTATCATTACCTTTTATAGCTGTAATTTGGTAAAGTCCAAAATATTTCAGCTTAAGTTTCAAACCTGGTCCGAACTGTGTTCGTTGGATAGCGACTACATCACCAACTTTATATATTTTGGAAGGTTTTCTCCGTTTATCATAGTAACATTTACTTTGTGTTTGATGTTGTAAAATATTATTTTTAGCAATATTACGCAATTGTTTTTTATCATGCACTACATATTCAAGGTGTTCTTCATATTCAAGGTGTTCAAGTAATTGTTTGATGCGAATGTCATCTTTATTTCGCATTTTAATGCCAAACATTAGTTCGAATGGTGGAAACTTGGTTGTTTGTGAGGCAGTACTGTTCATTATACGCTGGACATTAGACACATGTTTGTACCATTTTGTGGGTTCTTCTAAAGATAATTTAGTTAAAACTGAAATTATGGTTTGATGCATACGCTCGATTTGTCCGTTTCCACGTGGTACTCCAGTCGTGATTGGTATGTGTTCAATATTTTCTTCAGTACAGTAGGATTGGAATTCATGGGATGTAAAAGCTGATCCTTTATCTGAGATTATTCGACGAGGATTACCAAAAACTTTTTGCTGTAATTTTAGCTTATCTAATGCATCTTGTGCAGAGGTAGATTTAACAGGATATATCCAAATAAATTTTGTAAAAGCGTCTACAACAGAAAATAAGTGTTTGTAATTTTTGTTTGTAGATGGCAAGGGTCCTAAAAAGTCAATGTGATATGTATCGAGAGGGGTGTCACCTTTTGGAATTGGATAGAGGAATCCTTCAGATTTACCTGATTTTCTGGAAGATAGAATACATGTGATGCAATTGGCGATTAAAGTTTGTGTTAACCTATCTAAATTGGGAATATAATAGTTTCTTTTAATAATGTCTATTGTCTTTTGTACTGAAAAATGACCTTTAGAATGCGTTTGTTGAATTAATTGATTGCACATTGCTTGTGGGACGACTAAAAGTTCTTGATCTTGGACCAATTTATATAAAACACCGTTTTTAAGTTTAAAATCAGAATTGAGTGATTTTTCGACTGCGCTTTTCATATTAATGATAAACTCATCGGTAGATTGGGATTTTATTATCTTCTGTGTAATATCATCAGGAGCAATAATCATAACAGGGTAGCGACTTAAAGCATCAATATGTTGCATTTGTTTACCTGATCTATGAGAAATAACATAATCAAAGTCTTGTAACAAAAGAGCCCATCGTGCAATTTTTGCGCTTAACTCAGCTTTATCCATTGTTTTTTGAAAAGCCATACAGTCTGTAATTATTTTAAATTTAGTTCCGTGTAAATATACGCGGAATTTTTTAAGAGCTTCTACAACAGCGAGTACTTTTAGTTCATAACTGTGTTTTTCTTCCTGGGGAGATGTTTTTCTGCTCATATACAAAATTGGGTGACAATTTCCGTTATCAGATTTTTGTAGTAGAGCTGCACCAAATCCAAGTTTAGATGCATCAGTGTGTACTTCTAATTCTGAACCTGGCACAAATAAATGCAAAACAGGATGTGTAGTGAGTAATTCTTTTAATTTGAGAAATGCAGTCTTTTCAGCGGAACCGAAAACAAAAGTAGAAGATTTTTTTAGTAGGTCAATTAGAGGTCTGGCTATAATAGCATAATTTGGAATATATTTTCGAAAATAGCCTGCCAAGCCCAAAAATGATTGCAAGTGTTTGACGTCTTTAGGTTCAGGAAAATTAATTACTGCCTTAATTATTAATGGAGAGGATGAAATAGTATTGTTTTCTATAACATGGCCTAAAAATTCAACTTTTCTTTGTAAAAATTGGCATTTCTTAAAATTAATATTTAGTCCGTAATTTGAAGCAGTTTCAAGAACACGTTTCAATAAGTCCCTCTTCTTCAGCTTTAGATGGTATGATAAAATCATCCATGTACATAATTAAAGTACCTTCTGATATTAAATCTCTAAAAACATAAGACAAATATCTATTAAAAGCGGCTGGGCTAATTGTTAAACCAAATGGAGCTTTAAGGAACTCGTATTGTCCATTATGTGTAATAAAACTCGTGTATTTTGTGCAATTAGGGTCAATATCAACATGAAAGAAGCCATTTTTTAAGTCAATAGAAGTGAATACTTTTGCACTTTGTAACTGGTCTAATATATCATCAATAAGAGGTAAAGGATAATGATCTTTAATAATTTTCTTATTTAATTTCCGAAAATCTATGCATAACCGGGTAGAATTATCTTCCTTTTTTACCAAAACAATTGGACTAGCATATTCGCTACAAGATGGTTTAATTATTCCTTCTTTTAACCAATCATTGATTTGTTTGGATACAAATTCTTTTTCTGGAATGGACATTCGACGTGCTCGTAGGCAGACTGGGATATCATCTTTTAAAATTATAGACATCTTCATTTCTGTTGTTCAAGTCTTATTCGGTTTGTAGTTGTTAACTAAATTATATACTTCTTGTTTACATTTCTTGTCATGTATGTGATTTAAATCAATGTCTGATGTAATGTCAACAACATTAACTAAATGCACGAAAAAATTGTTATCTGTTTTTTGTAAAGAAATAAAATCTTTATTGACCGTAAGTGTTCCTTGAGTAATTATATCTGTACCAATAATTAAGGGTAAACTCATCTGATGCTGAGAAATAACATAAACTGTTGTAGAGAAAATATCATTATCTATTTCTATATTTGCTTGAAATGAACCAAGAGGCTGTACTTCAGAGCTACCAAACCCATTCAGTGTTAGTTTCGAATCGGTCAGTTCAGAAAATTCATTTTGACGATACAGATCTTCGCGTAATAAAGTTGCATGGCTTCCGGTATCAATGAGAGCATCGATCAAAATACCAGAAATTTTAACTATTTTATGCATTTCCTGTCGAAAAGTGATGTGATTGTTAACAGTACGAAATGTTGAATTGGGTTTATCTACTGGTGTGGAACATTTATTATCACTGGCTTTATGACCAAAAGAATTACAACGAAAACATTTTAAACCTTTATTTTTGTCTCTACAGTTAATAGATTTATGTCCATTTTTTCCGCAATTAAAACAACGAATTGGAATTGTCTGAATTTTGTTTTGAGTCTGATTATTAAAAGTTTGTTCTGTCACAGGAATTTTAGTTATCACTTTTTGACAACTTTTTTGGATTTCTTCATAAATTTTTAATTCTGTTTTAAATTCTACTAAATTTTTGGCACCATATAAAATTGCTTTATTCTGGGGAGAATCATTAATGCCTTGAATAACATAATGAATTAGACCCACATCATCGAGTTGAGCTCGACTTGCAATTTCTCTCATAATTAAAAAATATTCAAATATTGATTCTTTATCTTTAATTCTTCGACGATTTAAAGTGTCATGAATTTCCGCTGAATTAATTTGTTGGCCAAATTCCGAAATTAAAGCAATTTTCAATTCAGAATAGTTATGAATATTGCTTTCGCTTTTAACAAATAACAATGCAATACCACTTAATGCTCTTTGTGCAAAAATAAATTTTTGAATATCTGATAAATTAAATGAAATAGCAAATGCTTCAAATTTTTGAAACCACAATTTTACATTTTCATTTTTCTCTCCAGTATACTTAGGAACTAAATAATCAATATCATTAAAATTAAATGGCAATCTTGTATTAAAAGAAATTTGATTATCATACACTTTATGTACATTATTATTAAGATTCATATAATCGCTTTGCACATTCGACTGAGTAGAATTTGGAATCTCTTCAGTTTCATCATCAGTTATTTCATAATTTTTCACATTCTCTTGAAGTGACTCCAAATCAGTTAGTAATAATAAAATTCTTTCTGCCAATTCAAGCTGTGTGCCATTAATATCTATTTTCAAAATATTTGCAATAGAAATTAATTCAATTAGAGAAAAATTTGCTGTAATGTCTATTAATTTAGCCTTGAATTCTAGATCGTCTTTTTGGAAATCAAAACCATTAAAATTTCTTATTCGAGAGCGATTCAATCTATCACCCTCTTCGCCAAATAACAGCTTGTGAAGTAGTTTAATTTTTTCTCTCTTTTCAGTCTTCAGTGCAAGTGCGATTTCAGTTATATCACTTAAAATCATTTTGAAAATAGGAGTGATTCACCTCGCTTCACAGTAAGAATCCAAACAGCGAATCCAGGAACACAAATCAAAAGCAGAAACTATACCCTCTTCAGATACTTGGCGATTCGGCGGCGGCAGAGGAATTTCAGCGTTGAAGATAACAGATAGAAATTAAAATATGAGGTCGGGCCCCCATGTGGGTTAGTTTAATAACTAAATAATGCAACTAATTGGCATTTTAAGAATAGTGTATTAAACAATTAAAGATATTTACAAGTATTTACAATTACAACAAAGTGTTACGATGACAATATTATTAGTTTTGGAACCATCAAGGTTCAAATACGTCTGTTCTAGACCGTCTTCCGTCTTCATCTGCTCTTTTCTAACACTTGACACCAGGATCGCTGTGGAAGCAGCAAGTGTTGAGATGATGTCATGAAGTGGAGTAGGGTCATCTGGCATATCTCACATACATGAAACAAAGAAGTTAGTCTTTCTTTACTAATTTCTATTTGATGCATTTTCTATTTGACATGATCATTAGGATACATTTAGAAAATATTTTCAAAGAGCTATGAGTTTAACAATTAATCTATTATTCATTCTCTTTTAATCCCAAACATTCTTTTATTATTGATAAATTGAAAAACAGATGAAAGTTTTTCTATAAAAATTTAAATGATAGGATATTAGGCGTAACAAATTAAACAAAATTCCACAAGAATTTACTTTTTATTTGAAGTTTTTTATTATTATTAATATTATCAAAATATTCAAAAATAAAATACGAAAGAAATTATTCTTATGAAACAATAAATAAAGAAAATTAATAAGAAAACTGACGTACATGCAACAAAGAAATCTCAGTATTTTCTTTTCTAATAATAGATTATCGAAACAACAACATTAAGATCATTCTGAAATTAATTTCGAAATAGCTTAGAGTTTAGTATTATTATAGTTCTCTTTTACCCCTACGCATTTTATTGTTATTAATATATCGAAAAATTAATAATTATTTTACTTTTCAATGAAAATTTATATTTGAACGATATGAATTTAATGAATAATAAATTTTAAAAGAAATTCCATAGGAATTCACTTTTGATTTCATTTGAAGTTTTTTATTACTGTTATTAAAAAAAACCAAAATTAAAATAACTAGCTAAACATGATGCAAATGAAACAATAAAAAAAAAATTATTTACTTACCCTGAAATGTTTGGTCACTTCCATGTTTTCTCTCGGAATTGCGCGAATCCTTTGGCGTTTTAAACCTTCTTCACATGGGAATCGAAATAGAGAAACTTTGGGTCCATTATCAAAGTTGCCTTTACAGGCAGTTACGCAACATTTATAAGGCATGTTCTTGAATATTGTATGGAATAAAAACAATATATTTTGAAGAATATGTCGAAAATGAGTGATTGGTTAATGGTAAATAACACAGTAACAAGTCTCTGTTCAAGCGTCACTTACGGCCGTATTCACCAAAAACGTGTTAACTTGAGTGTAGCCCTACTCGGATATAACTCAACTCTAGCCCGATTCCCCGATTCTTATTCACGAAGCGGGGAAATCCCCGTGTAAACCAACTTTGGAGTTAACCGAACACGACATGTAAGACGGATTCTGATTGGCTAGCAAAAATGTAAACAAAGCTTCGTAGCGAGCGGGAAAGTGTTATCGTCAAGCAAGATGGACAAAAGGCTTAATTTTACTCCGTTAGAAATTGCAACTCTTTTGGAAATTGTTGAGAAGTATGCTGATGTAATAAACTTTAAGAAAACAAATTACATCAGCAATGATAGCAAAAAAAAAGATTGGGAAAGAATTTGCCTTGAGTTCAACGCGGTGGCTGGAGTTTACAAAAGAACGCCTCAGCAACTTAAGGATAAGTTTAAAAATTTAAAAAAACTGTCTCAGCAACATAAAGCTGCAGACAAAGTAGAAATTTTTAAGACTGGGGGCGGAACTGCCAAACTTATTTCCACAGATTTCGATAACCGAGTGCAGGAGATGGTTTAATCCGAAAACCTTTAGAATGTGCATATGATTCAGACTCCAGATATCAGGAGATCACATCGGCCAATCAAGGTAAGAAAATATTCAAAAATATAATTAATGTAACATTATTTATGTCAAAAAGAATAAATTGTGTCTCTTAAATGGATAGATATAATTATATAGTTTGATTATAAATGTATATGTATTTGTAATATCAATAACAATGGAATATTTGAATTAACATTTTAATAATTTAAATTAGCTTTGTTGTGAACTGTAAAAATTTACTCATGAAAAATTAGACAAAAATATTAACATTATTAAATACAGCTATTATACGTATTCATATTTAAGAATTTAATGTAATATTAGAATCATTATTCTGATAAAAAATATATGTGTAAAAAAGTAAAACTAATCATTGGATATGTTAAATTACGTACAAGCTGAAATATAGTAATTTAAGATTTTTATCACTTTTTGTAAAATATATAATATTTTTATTTATACAGTATGCCAAAAAAGAGTAATATAAAATCGTGTGAATCATATTATTTAACAGTAAATGTAATCTAAAAAGTTTTAATCTTATAATAAGTAAATCCTTTTATAAAATTTTGATAGAAAATATGTATGGGTAAAATGAATAAAAATAAAATTTATATTTCTCTTCCAGAAACTGAAGTTGTGGAATGCGCTGAAGAAAATCAGGAAACTGAAATTGTAAGTAATATTACAAGACATTTTATATGTATGTATAGAATAGTAACTTATAAAAAAAATTACATTTTAGTTTCCATAGGCATAAGACACAAATATAAATAATTACTGTATCATTTTTGGGTGAAAAATTGTGGTTGAATAACACAGATTCATAATATATTTATAATGCTTGCAAAGCAGGATGTAGGATATACATACTTTAATTCATACATATATTTTTTTGCATGTTATTTATTTATTTTTTCAGATAGTTCCGCATGTGGTTGAAATTCCACCTATCATAGAAAGAACATCAACCGATGTGGAAAATGTAACGCCAGTTGCAACCCCGTTTATCAAAAAAAGGACTTTTAAGAGACGGCCAAATGCTACTGAAGCAGCAGTGAAACAAATCACTGAAGGTGCCAAGGAAAGGAAAACCATTTTGGACTCAGAGTATAAGCTGAATATGAAAATTAAATTAGAAATGCATTCAGCTATGTTAAAGGAAATGGAAAGAAAAAGAAAAGATGAAATTCATGAATTAACCTTACTAAACATGGAAAGAGAAGAAAAGAGAAGGGAACGAGAGGAATAAAATTGAACATGAATTGAGAATTGCTGCCTTAAAATCTGAAATTAATTTAAATGCAGCAAAATCATTGTATTACAATCTTCAAAAACAGCAAGAATAATTTTTTTCAATATTATAGAAATATTTTCTTTTCAACTAACATTTATTAACAAAATATTATTGGATTTAGTAACCATTAACATTTAAAATATCAAATAAAATTTCATTACTTTTCATTTACTGTCATTTCTTTACTTAAAATGAATTTTAAAAAAATTGTCTTTTTATATATAGATAGCATAGCATTTTCAATGGTTATGTGCAAATGTTAAAATCACAAATGATTGCTTTTCATAAGAAATGAGCAGTGTTTCAAAAAAAAAAAAAAAATAATAATAATAATAACAGTTAATACACCTTTCCTTCAAAAATTGTTTCGGGTAAAGGTCTGAGTTTTTTAAAATATAAAGAGCTAATATGGAATGATTAATTTATCTATACAAATCAGTATTACAAGATAGGTTAAATTAGTAAAACAAAAAATAAAGTAAATTTATTCAAGAAATGTGAAACTAAAAAAGTATGAAATTTTTGACATTAGTTTAAGCTAGTGATAAATGTAGTTTTCTACAGTTAAATTAAGTTTCTGTGCATTTAAAAAAATGTTTTTGGACAAATATTGTGTAAAAGAACATGTCAACCTCAAAGGCAACACATTTTTAAATTTAGAGTAATTTTCAACATTTTATTTTGCACAATAGAACAAAATTAAATATGATTAGAAAATACATAAAATTTTGTATGGGAAATTTGTATTTATAATATAAACAGTCAAAATATGAATGAAAAATCTTTATTGTGCATAAAAATTAAAAATAAGAGTTGACAATGGCATTTCTTTTTGAAATGCCAGCACATTCATTATTTAAATAGTTGCTGTCTTGGTCATTATCCTCATGTGGAATTTCTATGCTGTAGCTGTCACCCATTCTTAATGCGATGTTGTGCAGTACAGCTGTGGCTACAATGATTGTTTGTGCATTTTGTAAACTGCACCGCAAAGGCAGAGAAATGCATTGGAACCTTCGCTTCCAAACTCCATATTGGCGCTCCACGACATTTCTCCCCAAGATGTGAGCTGCATTATACCTACAAATGAGAGAATAAATATTTACATCAAAGCTTTTTTTTTGTGTTATACTGACACATTCACAAATAATGAACTAGCAAATCAAAATTTATTTTTAGTTTTAAAGTAAAGTGCAGAATACAGCAATTAGAAATGAATCATGAATTGCATTATATTTTAAGAAATTGTTTTGACTAGTACTAGTCATATTATACGTATAATATGAACTTTGTTTATTAAATTATCCTGCCCATAAAAATCTATTAAATGATTAATTTTTCTGTAATATTCATTAAAGCCTGATAACATATCATTAAAGTATCCTGACTACTCTTTCATAAGTACATCTATTTCTTTTATAAATAATCTTTACACATTTTTTCTATCTTTGTGACTAATGTTATTGAAACATACAGAATCAAAATATTCAGAAGGAAATTAATCACTTTTATAGAGTGATTTATAAATAGTTCACCGCTCTTGTAATTTAATGTACAATAATTAAATTTAAAATGTCAACATAAAATGATTTATTAAATAAACTCAATGCAACTATCACTCGACCCTTGAAATTTTATAATTTCTTTTTTATTATTTAAATTAGTAAAAACATATTCAATGAAATACAGAAATTTTACATATCATATTAACTATGAGGCAGTAAAATGCATCTGTAATATTGCTCATTGGCAGGAAATAAAAAAAACAAAACAAATTGTGAACAAAAATTACCTCCTTTGCCTATCCGAGTTTGGATGAAGAAAAGGTGTCATCAAGTATGACCGCAAAGGATATCCATTATCACCTAATACATGATTAGGCACTTCGGTTTCCAGGTGAGTTCTTAAGTAAGAGTGGTCAAACACAGTACTATCATGAGTACTGCCTG